>CM032887.1:2255000-2340000 GCA_019176425.1 Megalops atlanticus | reverse complement strand
TCGTCGTGCGGCCTGTGAGATTTTCACACTACAAATCTCCAAGCCCCACTCTGTTTATGACTGTGGCCCAGATTTGTCCATTTATCTACTCTCTGTTATTGTTCTGGGTAATTTTTTACTGCGACTGTGACAGGGGCTGCCGATTTAGCTCCCTCCACCTTCTGATAAATAAACAATGCACAGATCTGACCTTTGGGTTAACAGGTTTTTATGCTTGCTCCACTCAGCTCTCTTACTGATTCAATTACCACAAAGGTTCAGGAGCTTCCATGAATACAGAAAAAGCCTCGCCCCTGTGTCTGCGTAGGTGCTCAATGGCAAATCCGACGTGGCTCTCTGGAGAAATTCATAATTGTAAATAATTTTACCAGACGAGACAATCAAGTCACCTTGAATGTGAAACCCCCAGCCCCTGCACCCCCCAACCCGCACCAACCCCCCCACCACCCCCCCACCCTGATGCTGCTTTCCCTTCGGTTTGCAGAGACGAGGTGTTATTTAAGCTTTACTGGTCTGTGTTAAATTCGGCAATTTGAAGGGCTGTTAAGTTTTTCAATTGAAATTTCATTTAAGATGCAGGTGCTTTTTTATTTTATTGATGCTTTACTGCTCCTGGGGTACAAGCAGGAACACAGAGCAATAACAGCAGTCGGCCTCAATCAGCAATCGGCAACAGCTGTAATCTCCGGACGTTTAGAATACTTAGAAGGGCCTTTCCCCGCTGCTATAAATCGCTACAGCAGAAGGGAAAACAAGAGCACAGGCCGCCAAGCCTTAAATCACATTTATAAGGATTTGGTTAGCATAGTAATAACACAATCAAGTGACAAGGCGAGGAGGGAGAATGGGCAAAATGAGAAGGGAGAAAAGGATTATTTTTAGAATGGCATGGGTTTTGTGATGGTATGATACTTCTGAAGGTTACACTCTCCGGTGTTAAAAAAAGGACAGACTAGAAAGTGTCTCCTTTACAGATTTCAAGATGAAATTCAATCTGAACACATGCCTGCTCTGAATTATTTTACACTAAGGGATCAGATGAATTTTTCCCATGATCACATTTATATCTTAAGAACCTAAATGCATATAAAACATTTTAATTTCTTTCTTTGAAGAGTTGTTTTAAACATTTAAAACTAAATAATTATCTATTCTATAACAGACACAGATAGGTATTATCTATTCTATTCTTTTGTTAATTTCATATTATGTTTAATATAGTTGGTATACATATTGAAAAGTTAATTTGTTTCAATAACTAAGAAAATATGCAGACTAATATGAAATGCTAACCAGAAAGACTTTGCAGGCTCATGTGGCTCCAAGTCTTATTCAAAGCCTGGGACACACTTCAGACTTCTGCATCTCTCTGTGCAGTGTAGCAAATGCCATTTGCAAAACACACTAATTCATTATTTAAAAAAATTAAAGTTTTTGATAATTAAAGGTAGGTTAGTCTTTTAGAATTAAAATTAGTTAAGCTGTTATACACGTCTCTTAAATAATAAATGTGTTTGCATTGTACTGGGGGAATGTGAACTCATATCCATTTTAGCCATTTTCTACCTTAGGCAGCTGTGGCGAGATCAGCAATACTGCGTAATCTGAAGACTGGAGGCAAGCTAGAGCCCAGTGAGATGCAGTACTCTCAACTTCAAGTAAAAAATCATGAAATGTCAATAGGACATAAATGGTTTACATGGTACAGGACAGGCACTGGATCGTGTGTGGAAGGCACATACGGAAATAGGAGGAAGAAAAAGGGACTTGTTGCAGTGAGTTATAAATCAGATGGCATTTCATCACTCATGCATTAGAGAGAGAAGGAATGACACACACCTCTGTCACAGCCTGGAGACACTGTGTAAGGAAAAGGAGATTTTTCTGCTGTGAAACAGCTTTCTAGGTTTTCAATACGCACAGTAACTAAACTGCAAGGTAAGGAGTATAATAAATTTGAGATTTTCTGTGAATTCCCCTTTAAGTGAAAATCCATACACAATACGGCAGCTTCTCCACAACTTTTTCATCATTAATTATGGCTGTTGAATATCTCCCGGTCTTACAGTATGAATCCACCTCTTCATTTATCTTCCCCACATACTGCATAACAAAATGCTCATCAGTAATAACAAATTATGGGCTTCAGAAGAGGAATTTCACACAAAGCAGAGAGGGAGTCATAACTCACTGCACTGCACAGCCTGACACATACAATAGTGCCACACCAAATTTGGCAAAATCAATTTCCCCAGCGCTATTAATATGCCTTTAATAAATATAATATGACTGTTTCCTCAAATGCTCTGTATCTGTCACACATTGCTCCAATAAGGTGGTTCCAAATCCTATTATGTTTTTCAAGCCAAAAAAAATGCACAAGGGTAATTAAAATACCTGATTGTGTCATCATTATTTCTGTACCTGTATTATGCTCATGTTTTAATTATACATACAATACATTCTTGTCAACTGGAAATCTTCTAATTACCATTTTTACAAACACACACACACACGGAAAAAAAGTTAAAATATTATTCATTTCCTCAATACATCAGATAAAACAAAGGAAAAAGCTTCAGTACACGGCAAAGTTTATGTTCACAGGACTAGCTGTCACATCTAAGAAGTAAGAATTCATGGATGAAATTACATTAAAAAGATGGTTATAAAATTTTAATGGAATGATAAAAAGCAGAGGCCAGGCACCCTCTTGAATACTTAAAACCTCAATACATCTTCACTAAGTGAAATCAGCCTGGACGACAACATAAGAGAGTTGAAAGAAGGTAGGATAATAACAGTAATCATAAAATGTAATTAATTAAATGCGCTCACACATCTCTCGAGTTCATGAAACTAGCCTACTGTGCTCAGGCTCACCGATTTGTCAATATCTGACACACTGATATACCGGCATTTTCCTCAAAGTGATGAGCAATTAACACAGAATCCAAAAAGAGTGTCACCACCCTTCGTATTCTCCCAAAGGGTTTGACCTTGCCGTTATAATCTGTACATTGAACCTCTTTATTCCACATCCAACTCCAACACAGAGCCAGGAAACACGCGTTTAACCCGAGGAGAAGCTGTGCTGTGGGAAGAAGACTGCGCACAGTCAGTGAGGAAAACAAGATCTGAGTCAGGCGGGGTGCCATTGACTATATTATATTACGTGTGTGTGTGTGTGTGTGTGTGTGTGTGTGTGTGTGTGTGTGTGTGTGGGTCTGGAAAAAATGCATGTTTATCATGAACCATTTAAACATTGTGATATAAATGAGTAAAAGAGTTTGTACAGTAACAGGTAAACAGTAAAGTACAGGTATAAAGGAATAAAGGCCAAAAAGCACACGGGATCTGACACGTGCTGCGCTAAACATTGCGGAGAGGAACATGTCGAGGAGGAGCTCTTGGGGTGTCTCTAAATTAGAGATGAAGAACAGAAAGCAGACGGGACGACTTCTTCAGGAAAAGAAAATATGACGCGCATCAGCTGCTTGTTTTTCACCTTGCGCGTCCTTTCCCCTTCCTCCATCACGCGCACAGACACATTATTTTGAAGAATATCCCTCAATTCTTTCCCACTGTTAATTTAGTGCAGGTTTCCAGAGTACTATTTCACATTGATGGGTTAGGAGATGAGATGTGAGAGTGTTTATTAGCAGTGCCAAGAGCCACTAAAACGCCACTTTTCCCATGATCCTCCTCCGGATCCAGGTTCTGACGGAGAGAACACACTTTCATACAGGAATTACAGGCCGAACAAATAAAGTCTTTTCTTTTGGACA
Organism: Megalops atlanticus; assembly: GCA_019176425.1. Taxonomy (NCBI): domain Eukaryota; kingdom Metazoa; phylum Chordata; class Actinopteri; order Elopiformes; family Megalopidae; genus Megalops; species Megalops atlanticus. The sequence goes on along the minus strand of CM032887.1, from coordinate 2,336,212 downwards.
TGAGGAATAATGTTCAAACAAGTCCTACGTACTGAGATACATTGGTACATCCTCTGAATAATAATTACCTAATAACCAGCAATAGTCATACAGCTACACATGTAACATATAAAAAATCTATACTTCTAAATATAATCTGTATGTCTATATTTTATATCCACATTTCCATTTAACAATTTACAGTACTTTGTGTCCAGGACTAATGAGAAGAGCAGACATGATATTAGTAATTTAGAGTGAAGCTCTACAGTCTTAAAATTTTTCTGTAAATATTGTGATCAATAAACTATCATCAATAGTCAGTGTTTGGCAAACATCTATTGGGTTGCAGAGTGAACCCCATGAGAGGTGAGAGACGACTTATTAACTTATTACAGTCGCAGACAGTCACATAGCTCCTCCCTGGCCCAATAATACAACAGGTTCTCCTTTTGAGACAAAGAAACACAGCAACGGTTCCCGTTGAGCCAATCAACACACGTCATGCCCTCAAACATTATTCAATGTAATGATGTTGCATTATTCTGTCATTTATTACTGAAGATCCTGCACATAACTGTATCATCTCATTTATCTTTCTAATATCTTAAATATACTTATTTATTTATATGAAAGAAACATATCCACTTGGAGCAGAGGCAATGTCAAAATCCATGATGTTATTATCATGGCTATCTGCAACCATGGACACTTCACAATTTGCTATGATAAAAATGTGTTAAGCTGTATTTTAAATACTTTATTTATACATTCTCTCAACAGCAGAATTAATCTGGATAATAAAATAAACAGCATGTCCACAGACCTGACATATCAGTTATGCTCGAGTGTAAATGAGGTTTGCAATACTGCTATCCGAACATAATTTGACCAAAATACGTTTTATTGCCTTTTTGAAAAATTGTAGCAGAAGGGAACAATTTATATGCAGTGAGCATTCAGCACCACTTCAGCTGAAGAAACTTTCAGAAAAGTGGTTCTCCTGCAGTGACTGTTCAGTGGCATATGCAATGACTCCAGTACAGTACAGCTAGAGAGGGGAATGACAACTGCCCAAGAAAATATGCTACTATAAAATAATACTGACTAAATATAATACAAGCATTTACTGTAGTACACATCAACATTTACAGGTACACCCACACTAATACACAAACTAACACACACACACACACACACACACACACACACGCACACTAACACACATGTGCATGCACACACATACGCGCATACTAACAAACACAGACAAACAGACCCACACACACGTATACACATGCATGCAGACCCACACACACGTATACACATGCATGCAGACCTACACACCTTGCAGAATGAGCAGACGGCATTAATGAGCCCATAAAACACTTCACTCTCCTCACGTCTCTCTCTCTCTCTCTCAAAGCAACGCTCACAGACATCACTGAGACGTCTGAAGACTTTACAAAGAAAAGTTACTCAACGCTGCGGGGCATTAATCCAGTATTGAAAAGGGGTTTCTGGGGGAAGGGGGGAGGAGGGGGGGTGCACTCCGCATAGTAATGAATAGGTGATGGGCCATAATATGACGCATTCCAAATGTATGCAAATACTGGCTCTATAATTATAATGTATGTGATAATAGACTCAAGTATAATTAATTTATAACTTAGCAAAGAGTGTCTGTTATGAACCCTAATATGATTCTATTACAGTAATTAGTCCACAATGACACCATCTAGGTCACCTACAAGATATACACTTTAACGTTCCCACACTGATGCAGTCTGCTACCACCTGCGACTGCCTGAAGGTTTCGGCAAGAAGATCACTGTCTCTCTGAGACTGAAAGAAATGTACACTCAACTCTGAATCTGAGTATGTATTCCTGTGAAAGTGAATGTATTATTATTACTCGTAAATATGTTTCATCGCTTCCTTTAAACACAATTTTTCCTCCCTTTATTTATAAATTGACAGAGTTCATGGTGAGTATAGCCTGAATGCACTGGAAGCGGCTGTTCGTAAACATGTCATATATGCACTGTATACAATACACTGTACAATGCAGTGCTCAGAAATATTACTCCAGTGTCTGGATTTGTATACAGACCTTTTAGATCTTTAGAGTTCATAAAAAATATAACTTGCAAAATTCAAACACTTTAATACTGCCATTTCAGTGAGAGATCGTTGTCTGAGTAAAAGGTAAATGAGACAACCCCCTCTACTGTACATTGTTAAGCTCACATGTTGAGGCAATTAGAGACAGTGTCAAATATAGTTGTCATGGAGACTAACGTCGCATGTCAATTACCAGGCACGTTGCAGAAACTTAAAATGATGTGCATCAGATGTTCCTTTATGATGATTTGCATTGGATTGTCCTTTACTGTGATCGCACAGTGTTAGCTCTGGGTTTGATTTCCCATCATCCCCCGTGTGAAACGCTGCGTGCGGCGTGTCGCTCGTACTCACGGTCCTGAGCGGTGACGAAGCTGACCCACTCGCTGGCCGTTTCCCCATGGCTGTGAGACACCACCAGCCTCAACTGGTACTCAGTGTATGGCTGAAGGCCCTCCACCGTGTGGCTGAAGGAGGTGGTTTCAGTGTCCAGCAACCTGCGGGATGGGTGAGAGAACACACACACATACACACACGGAACCGCATGCGCACACACACATATGCACACACACATATGAACACATATACGCGCACGCACACACACGCACGCACGCACGCCGCACGCACGCACGCACACAGACACGAAAATGAGAAGCCCATTTCTCCCACAAGGTCTGATACATGTGCTTTTATCTGAGCTACAGTAACATTTTATATTCCTGAAATATCTTTTTTACTACAGGAGGTTTTTGAAAAATAAAATGAACTCATTTAAGGAAGCATTTGTACGGTCTTTGCTAAAAAATGCATCACTTCTTGATGGCTTATTTTCATGATTTGATACATACTGAAAAGGTTGTCTTAGCATATTTCAATATGCACTTGATATAAAGGTACTCCTGCTTAGGTAAAACATAACATATTCCTGTTGTCATATTTTTGCATGGTACAATGCAGGATTAGAAATAATCAACATTAATTCCTAAATTCTAGCAGTGGGGAAAAAAAAACACCAAACATCAACCTTTGTTATTATCACACGAATCCAGCCAATTCTGTGAGGCACCAACTTTCACCAAGATTCACAATCAAATTTACCATAGGACATAATAAATAAATCACATGAACAATGAAATACATTTCAAAAGAATCCCTGGAAATGAGGGTGATATATAATACATGGGCCTAGTCATTTATTTATTAGAAACAGAATGAGAATTTCCCCATTTCTGATTAAATTGCAATTTGTTGTCTGGATGCATGTAATGAATACATATCAGAAGCAGAACTTTTCACAGGGCACCTCCTGCCTGAACAAACGGCTCAGCTCTGCATGTATTACCTCTGCGTTTAACGCCTGATCTTGGGCAGGGTACTTCCTCTTTCTGGCAGTCATCTACATGGAATTAAATCCAATTACTCTGCACGTGACCACTCGTCAGGTGTCAGCGTTGTTCGGAGTAAATTTTGAGAAGATGTATCTGCGGTTCCTTTTCTGTTCTGCACTGGGCTCCAAACCATTTTTTATTTTAATTTTATGATATTAATCCCCCCCCACCCCCACATCAAGACCATTTAAAGGTATGGTCATTCACTGCGGTAGCTTTCTTGTGAACAATGGGCTCATGATACGTACTGACAGGATCTGCAAGATCAGGTAAACACAGGTACAGGTGTATCCGTAAGAAAAGCACCTCAAACAGAGCTCTAATGACACAGATCCCTGTGAACAGGAGCGGGGAGGCGGGGGGGCTCTTACTCTCGGACGCGGCTGGCGGCGGCGGCCCTCATCTGGATCCGGTACCGGATCGGTCCCGGGGCGTTGTAGCGCACGGGCGCGGACCAGCCGACCTGCAGAGAGGCCGGGGTGGCAGCTGCCAGCCTGGGGGGCATCACGCCATCTGGAGCTGCGGGGAAGCAGGGGAGCGGCAGGGGTGAATTAGAGCAGAGAAAAGCCCCTGTGCAGCATATGCTGGAGAACAGGAATGCTCCTCAAAGTGGAAAAACTGCCGCCCGGGGACGGGCGGACACAACGCCGCAGTCAGCTGGCACCGCCACGTCACTCCCGGGAACCCTGCGTACGCGCCCCCAAAACCTCCCGGGCCCCAAACACCAGGCGGGGGGGACCCCACACTCTCACCTCCTTTATTTGCCTGTTTCCGCAAACAGCCACGGTCCGTCAAAATAGAAAGGCGTTTTTCTCGTCCTTTTTAGGTCAAGCTCAATTCAGATTCTTTAAATGAACCCTCTCCCACACACATATCCAACAAACACTAAAGCAGACACAAAATTGTAAATGTAATCTGTTTGACAATAATGACTTCAAGGGCAAAGGTGAATTAAAGCTAATTCACAGTAAAAAATGAATGACTCAGAAATTTCCAAAAGTATGCATATGAATAAATACATAGTAAATAAAACAGAACAGAGGTAGTGATACTTTATGCTGGTGAATTTAACTGAATTAAATCCAAAAACAAACCTTACATTATTTTCAAAAGACCCCATTTTATTCACGACACATCATCACATCACTTAGCCCATAGCGGAATGCTATATGATGCATTTTTAATGAGAATGAAACTGAACTGAAATTATACAGGCCAGATTAAATGCATCTAATACATAAGAACCTGCCAGAGACCTAGCTAACAATGACTTCATTACATGCATCTAAAATATGTTACAACTGACGGCCTTTTATGAGTGATATGTGTCAAGTAACACTATGAGGTGGGTGGATATTCAATCGGTAACATTTTTTTCACGAGAGACGCATCATATCTAAACAGTTTACACTGAAAAATGAGAACTGTCAGCCAACAAAAGACATGAGTTATTACACCGCTCATAATTATCAACTAGTCGACCATATTACCTTTCACTGTCAATGTCATTGACAACAGGCGTTCAATTCAAATTTTTAATAAATAAAAATGACACCTTGTTACTAACTGTATGTTTCAGGGGTTGTAGTGTTGGGGTTGAACTGCTTATTTTGTTGAATACAGAATATTGAACCATAACCAATAAAACCAGTGCACACACATGAGAAAATCAAATTATTTTAAAATGTTTGGCTGGGGTGGGACTGCCAGTAGATGTATCTCATCCTTTTAGGCAAAGAAATGGGTTAAAACTTTAAAAGAAAACCAAAGAGGGACTCAAGATCATCATCATGTATGATGCTTGGCTGTACAAAAAGTATAACTAGAAACAAATCAATACAAAGGGCCGCAACGACACTGACATCAGCTACTGCACTTTAAGTAGATATTCTGTTCTGTGTGGAGTGTACAAAGGGGAGAAATGAGATTCTGTTAGGACTACATCTCAGCTAAGACTACAGAGAGACCATGAAGATGTTTGGATTGAGTGTAGTGAATGTTTAAAGTGGGCTCATGTGCCTTGCCCTCCAGGACTACTGACGCACAAAGCACATTTCAGAGCGTGGATTCTTATGATTTAAGGGTATTTAAGAAATGCTTAACTGAATCTGGATGCTCAGAAGTATCATCTTGTCAGTACATTAGCACACACTGACAGTACAAGGTGTGTAGGACAAAAATGTAGGATTTTAATTTTATTTAACAAGAATTCAGTTTGAAAATTGAAAAAAAACAGAATACTTAGAAAACTGTCAAAACGTGTTTTCAGACACACTTGGTTTGTGTTATGAAGACAGGTGTGTTTCCTTGTTATTACTTTTTTTATTATTATTTGTTATTTGAGTGCTTATTTATCATCTCATGTATATTATCTTCCTGCCCTTCTGGATGCAACAATTAAATTGAATGACAAATTGAAGACCATGAATATGGTATTATGGCCTGTAAATGAAATACATTATTTTGTAACCCCAATATGATACAGCAGTCAACTCCAGCATGTTAAAGGTTGTTACAGGAGACAGTCATTATTTCAACCTCCCAAAAACTTCCTGAATTTATATTGGTTTTACATACCAACAATACTGGGTGCTCTCTCTCTCGTCTCTTGATAATTAACATTATGCTTTATTCTACTGTGGCAGCCATCCCCAGGCTCTTAAACCAAAATAATATTTTTATTTACATTCAAAACACACGCACCAAGGTGGCGTCACATTACATTCAAAAGAAAGATAAAAGTCTCTTCAAACAATGGTTTTTCAGTGCCTCTGTCACCTTAACGGTGATAGGTGAATTAAACACCACAGTTAGTATGGAACTACCATTCTGCTGTATTTAATGAATTTGATATTCTGAAGAATTGTGTAGCAGTATAGCATAGTTGTAAGGAGCAGGGCTCATAACTGAAAGGTTGCTGGTTCAATTCCCTGCTTAGGCATGGCTGCTGAACCCTGGGGCAAGGTACACAATTGTCTTGGTAAATATCCAGCTGTATAAATAGATAACTTGTAAAAATTGTAACATGTATAAGTCACTCTGGATAAGAGTGTCTGCTAAATGACTAATGTATTGTATGTAAAATGTTCCAATCCAGCTTTTAATGCAGTTGAACTAGTATAGCAAACAGCAGTCTTAGGAGAGGATAGCAGGCCTGTCAGGCCTGATAAATGAGTGTGAGTAGAGCACACCTACGGAGCGACTCAGTTCTCGTCCTCTGATTCACAAGCCCCTGCTAGAGGCCCGTGTTGCCTGGTCCTCACACACTCACCTGGTCCTCACACTGTGGCTCCCACGTCCCTGTGAGACAGACACACTACAGCGCGCTTTACACAGCTGGCTCGGCTCACGGCAGTCTCGCAGCGCTGGGACTTACTGCAAAGACCAGCCCATTTCTGTCTGCTCTGGGCCCCGATTCCCACGACGCCGCTTCTGCGCGTCCCCGCTGTATCCTTCCGCCATCATTATTTATTTGATGTAGCGTGCCGGCACGGACCTCCTGCATGCACTGTGATGAATTAGCCAGAGCATACACATCTCCATCTCTGCCTCTTTCTTTCCCTCCCAGGAGCACACGTACTCACAGACCCCCTGCAGAGGTGCTCAAAACATCCCAGTGTTGAATTAAACATCCACATTCAGGACAATCTCAGAAATAACATGTTTACATACCGAGCGCCGAGCAGGAGCCAGAGAAAGATAATAACTTTCCCCCCACACGGACTGGGGAAACCTTCCCCTGTAAAGCCCTTTGATGATCGAATCAGCAAGGGTGGTCAATCAATGGTAATTCAAATATCCATACGTCTTTTATGGGAATACACATTTACAGAGAACACACAGAGGATGTCACCTAATAGCAACTGAAAATGACAGAAGATTCTGTAATTACTCTATATGTGGAGTGAATGTCAAGTGCTGTCGGTAATATTAAAATGGAGCAAAACCAAACTGTTGTCTTGTTTCTTTTTCGTATTTGCATATTTTATTCTCACATTGCATAACAAAACCACTTGATTATGTGCACACCAACAAAAGTAATGAAAAGCATACAATCTGATTGCATTTATGTGGTATGCTGGAGGAACCGTTGATGTTGGAACGTGTTTTCTTTCAAATTTTGTGCAGCACTCCTTTTGTCAGTGAGATGGGGCCTTCCAATGTTCCATTTATGACAATCAGACAGCAATATGACTTTCAGGTCTGATTTAGCAGCATCAGTGCACACTTGATGCAATACTTGAGGCAAACACACACACTTGAAGAGCACCAACTTCACTAATGACAGTGGTGAATTGGAGTATTCCCTGTTAAGTGGAAGCGCTCATTCAATCAACATTAACATCTCTCCTATCAAACCATAACGAGTGACAAAAGCAGTTGATTCTTAAAACATTTCCAAATCAATCAATTTTTGAAAAGAGCCGTTGGGCATTGGCTATGAGTCTGTCAATAATGCCCACAAAGACTGATCTTGTTAGTGGGTTTCAACACTGCCAGGTACCATCAAGCAAGAGCAGAGGAAATATCGCAAAGAGCAAAAAGATTTAAAAAAAGACAAAAAGGACTGACTTGCAGCCATGCAGCCGCCCCCTCCCCCTGGCAGAGAGGGAGACGTGAATCTGCACACCGGGGGTCAAGCTCATCACTCACGTCAGCCGGAGAAATTAGTTTTACAGCCAAGCTGCAATTTTCATAATGCACTGCTGCTTCTACCACTCCAAAACAGAACAAAAAGAGAGGGGGAAAAAACGGGCCTGCTAAAAAAACGCCTTCGCTGGCCCACAGCACGCATGGGTATCACCATACGCACAGCAACACAGGAACCATCACGGGCCGTCCCATCTGCTTCTCAGCTACACTGTGCTAAAAACCCCTGTTTCTCCAGCCAACCCTGCATAAGCTTAACGATGCTGAGTGGCTCACACTCCCCCCGTACACACTCCTCACCACTTTCACTGAGGCCGTGCTTTTTTATTTAAACAGCACGATCCTTACGCCGAGATGCTGTTCGTAAAACAGCACAACTAGGATACCAGGGATATGGACCCATTGCTGGCTGTTTACACCACAACAGACCATGTGATACATAAATCAAAGCAGGGGAACATAAAGCAGACATTACCCACGGAACGATGCCCTGAGCATCATCGTTAAAACACCTAAAGCGCGGGCGCATTTGATGTTATATCAGCGGTGCGCTGAGCAGTCTGAGGCTTCCTCTGGAGTCAAAACACTGTTGACAAAAGAGTTAATTCTCTGCCGTCTTATTTCACAAAACAGTCGGCATGAAATCCCTTTGTTTCCCCTCCTTTCTCAGGTATATCAAAAGTGTCACTAATCATTTTAAACTATGCACTTTTATGTTCCCACTGTATCCTTAAGCTCTCTACCCCCTCTGTTCTTTGATATAACAAGGACAGTTGGAGACAAGGCTTCAGTTCAACTAAGAAAAGTCTAAAGATCTGGAGAGGGGGGAAAGGGGAAAAAAAAGTATGGTATTTAAAATTTATACTTTCTGATGCCTTTGTTGTGAACTTGAACATCTTGAAGAAGTTTCTCTACTTCTGCCTTCGCCTCTGAGAGAGCGTTAAGTCCATCTTTTCCTTATCTGGTTCATCATTAATACATGTATGTGAGAGCTCCCCTTCCTGCACAGTTCCATCATTTAAGAGCTTCCTGAGACACGGGCACATTCTGCGCAATCAATCAGCAATCTATACAGGTTCATCAGGCATTTCAGAGCCTGGTGGGACGGCATGAGTGTCAACTGTTTATTAATCAATATGAATCAGCAACGTGGTGATTTGTGTAGCACAGACCATCTGAAATCTCCTGCCATTGAAAACACAGACATGTGTGTGTGTGTATGAGTCATTCAGTACCTTTCTTGCCTCTTTCCTCTGCTATGTATTATTTTTGGAGAGGGAAAAGAGATAGAGGGAGTTATTTTCACACAGCAAAACCAGTTCCTATGAAAGGGCATGCCATTGTATTCACCATCCCTCCACATTACCACATGTGGAGATGATCACTGAGGGGCTGGGATTATCACACATGGAGCCTGGCTCCAGGGCTCAGTTGATCAGCTGATCAGACATAAAACTATTGTTAAAAAATTCACTACTGTACTTATTGAAAGAAATCACTGTGGAGTGGCAGCTTGTTGGTTCCATTGATTCTTCAGTTCTTCAGACACATGGCCAGGAGACTGAAACCAAATCTTCTGTGACTGAGTGGGAAAAGGACTGCACTGATAAAGGCTGTCTCCATGATGTGCCAGCTGGAGGCCAGGTATACACATACAGACCGCCCTGTCTCTGGATGTGGACATGGACCATGGACCTCATAGTGAAAGCCTGTTACTCCAGCCTGTGTGCTTCTGTCAGTCTCTCACTCCACCCACACCCTAAATGTGCATCTTCCTCTAGCATGTGTCATGGCTCATTTATTGATGTCTGTCGTCCAACCACCCCACCCCCACTCTCTCTCTTCCTCTTCAGAGGAATCACGGCAGGAAGAAGAGCACTAAAGATTGCCTTTTTATAACCCCCGCAGCTAATTTCCCATCTCTTTAAACACACATGCCGCGGCGTGAGGGACATGCTTCCCAACACCACTCCCAGTGTAAATCAGCCTAATACCTTCTCACACCATTAACTAAAAGGAAGCGTGGACCAAAGCCTATTTAACCAATGAGTTGTTACCTTTCATTTGCGGAGAAGGTCATAAAAAGGAACATTTCTGAGTCATAAGAGTCATAATTAAAATCAACAACAATTTAACAGTGTAAAAAAAGTGGGCCCTTAGTGCAGTAATAAACTTATAGTGCCTTGTTTCAGCATGCAGCCTGAGGCTTAGAACATGTCTTATCTCTGTGTTTCCATGAACAGGAAACACAAGCCTTCAGTTCCCCACCAACAGGCACTGCTCTCCTTCAAACGGCAGATGCCTGACGTCTGTCTGCCCACTGGCATACCGCTGTTCCCTGTGATCACTCCACACGTAGGGTCATGATACAACACGGTGCTGCAGAAGCCATGGAAAATCCAGCCAGGCCCAGGCTCAGAGTATGTCAGCATTTACAGTGAGATCAGCAATATTATTCCACCAGCTCAGGTTCTCCTGTCCTTTCAGGCAGGGATGGAGGTCTGCATCTGGGCCCTAGCCCTGAATGATGTTCTTCAGCAGCTCAAGAAGAAGAATCCATCACATGTTCCTCACCGTTTTCAACCCCTCTCCTGGTACAGGCCGTTGTGCTACAGTGCATCCCATTCGGGCTACTGAAATTGCCTGTTGGTTACTCTACCTGCTTCTGACTTCACAACTGCATCAACTCATGTAGAAGGCTAGTGCTCAGCTGGTCTCATCTGAGTTTCACCTCCTCTCATCCCCATCCCGTCCCAGAAAGCATCAAATTCAAGACCATAGTGCTGGCCTCAACCATCAGACTTTAGACCTTTAGAGCTCTCCCTGAATCAACTTGCCTAGCAGTTCTTCCCATTCAGAGCAAAACAAGCCAAGCTCACGTCTTTTTCTCACCAGTTTCTTGGTGGTTTCAAGCCTTCAGAACCATTCACCGCCACCAACAGAAAACCTGAACCTTGGACACAGACCCACTCCTAGCGCCTGCTCCTTTCAGACCGAGAGTAGAGTTTGATGTACTGTAATGTTGCCCTTAAAGATGATTGTTAGGCACTCTATGTGCTTTAGTATGAGGTTAAGGTAATGTTTCCCCTGTGGATCATTGCTAAGCACTATGTGAATGCTGTAATATACAGTTATGTTGCCCTTAGTGTGCACTGTGCATTATTGTTCAGCATTATGTACACGTGTGGTGATGGAATGTAATGTAGCTTTTATGGATCACTGTTAAGCACAATCTGTATGCAATGTTGCTTTTATCAATCCTTTTTAGACACATTGTGCATGCTAAGTTGTGTGTTTATATTTTAGGAAAATGTTAGCAGCGTTATGAGCGATCAGTGATGTGTAACTTCTTATTCTGTTCCTTTGCTCGTATTGTTCTTGTGATATGCACTTAATGTGTCACGACTAGCATTGCACAGTAAGTATGACATACAAAAAGACTGTAAATGTAAACAAGCTCCACTAATACTACCAATTCATTATTCACATGCATTTACTCTTCAGAAGGTGAGAGTTATAGTGTGGTAGTACTGCAAACAGAAGAGAAGGTGCATAATGTTATATATATATGTCTGGAGTGTAAGGAAAAGAGAAATGGGAGACGAGCTGGCCGCTCGCCCTGCACTCACCCCCAGGGGGCAGTGTGACGGCAGCGGTCGGACTCTCCACGCAGCCCTGGCTGTTGCAGGCGTTCACTCTCACGCTGTAGTTGGAGAAGGGCAGCAGGCCGCCGATGCCCACCCACCGGCCCGCCTCAGCGCTGCTGTGGAGAGCTCGGGTGTCTGTCTCTACAGAGGAGTTCAGGGCTGGAAGACACAAGCGAGAGCGAGCGGGCAGTCAGCAACAGAGGCATCTTCTGAGGAATCAGCACGTGGTTAAAATTTTTTTAGAGATTTAGGTGTCATAATCTGGGATTGTGACGACCTGAGAGGTGATATGACCAGTGTGCCTGTTCTTTGCTTTAGAAATTAGTCCCACATGCTATCTGACCCCGTTACAAAGTTCTTCAAAGCACAGATTCATATTGTGAGGACATTCTCTGATTAATGAAATTAAACAAGTGGTATAATTTTTCATGATGTCCAAACATCTGGCAGCCACGACACTAAATATTTATTCAATACATAAACAGACATCACTTGTTAAAATGAATGACTTGAAGGTAAGAGCTAACTGGATGGAAGAATCTGACAGAACAGAAGAATATTGAAACAAAAAAATATGAAAGGGTTAATCATGTCTTGTAAACCAATACCGAGATAAAGATGCTCCCTGATTGGAGGATCACTGCTGTTGGGCTCCAGTGCTCTGATTGGACCACATGAGGGAAAATAACGTGGTATCACCTGGGAGATCTGACCACAACTTTAATCCAAAAATGGTGATTGATTGTTCCACTGGAACCACTATTGATTCAGAGACAAGATGCTCACTGCAGAATCAAAATTCACCAAAGTGGGAAAAAAAGAATCTTTAAATACTATATAAAGTGTGTTTGACCCTTTCCTACATTGTAAAAAGTGTTTTTGGATTTCGAAATGTATACAGATTCACACACACACAAACATACTGAGTGCATACAAAGTGGAATACATAACACAGCTCCTGCAACATTAATATTCACAAGAAATATCGCAGGTTGATGCTTCGTGTCCTGTGTGAATTTACCGTACCCCTCTGCCCCCTTAAACACACTTACACTTGTACCTATAGTGTCCACACACAGACACATGCATCTGTAACGCATTAACCAAGGGGTCAGCTGGTAGTAGCCACCACCACTTACAGTAATGCAATCGACCGCGGGAAATATGGCCCTGCTTGCAAATTAAAAGGAAATTAATTTCCTTAAGTTCTCACCCCACGTCCTGAGTAGACACATTGGCTGTGGGAGTGTGTGGGGGGAGGGGGTTGGGGGGAAGGAGGAGTGAAAGTCCATAACCCCGGCCCTTCGTCCGGCTGAGCTGAAATGTGGCACCATAAAGAAATCAATAGGCATGAAGTGTAGAGTATGACTAAAAGCACATCAAAATACATTCCTGTCCATTGATGTGATGGAACTGCTCACTTGGTAGAGCGCCTCATTTTTTTTATTGAGATGAAGAAAAAAAGGGCATGAGAAAACATGATAAAATTTCACAGTTTAAGCAAAAATAAACAAGCTTCATGAAGTCTGCCTGTTCGGTTCCCCCATGACCCTTTAATGCCATGCGTGTGACCCAGCAACCTCAGCTCTCCTGATTGTTCCGATTCACCTGTCCTGCTTTCGGCGACTTGCAGAATGAAAGGCTAACACAAAACCATCCGTCTCATTTTTTAAAACCAAGGTTTTTTTTTTTTTTTCTCGGGGTAAAAATATGCAGCCACACTGCCCTGTATTTCCAACAAGAGATAAATGGGAGCTTTTCAGGACTGAAGAATATATAATGGTTAAAAAGTCACTTTTTTCCTGCAGCTCAACATAAATCACAGAACTAGTCAATATTTAATAATGCTTGCCTTGGTCTGGAGTCCCTTGATCACCCCTGTCATGTGTAATAGCTCCCTCTCCGATATCTTTGACATAAAAGCCTGGCTTTACTGCAATACTAACATGTAGAGGGTCATTACTGATCGACATTTACCTTAATCTGTGACTGCCAGCCTCGAACCGATAAATTCCCCAGGAATCCGCTGGGAGAAATCAGTAAACTTCTCAGTGCAGGGGAGAGAGGGCTGAGAGCAAATTCTGCCAAGAACAGAATTCATTTCCCAGACATGGGACCAGGGGAGCTAATGGCCTCTGACTGGAGTCTACACTCTGACCTCACCTCAGTCTCTCTCTGCCTGTGTGTCTGTGCCTCTCTCTTTCCTTCCCTCTCTCTTTCTCTCTCTCTCTCTCTCACACACCACACAACACACACACACACACCTTGACAACAGGGGCACACAGCATGCCATGACAATGTTATAACCCCGGGGGGTGGTCTGGGACATAAATATAGAGGGGGCTTGAAGAAGAAGAAGAAAAAAAAAAACCCTTCCAATGTACAATGCAATATTCTACACCAATAGAATACAGATTCCTATGCCCTAGTCAAGGCAGAGTGGAAAAACATCACCAACACATGCAGAAAAACAAAACAAAAAAACAAAAACAGCTTTTCTGTCAAAGGGTCTGAGAGTTGCTTTTTTCCCTCTCTCTCTCTCTTTCTACTCCTTCAAATCAATCCCGCTGCACCTCATAATCTTGGCGGTTCTCAAAATGCATCAAAGCCCCCGTGGGACGAGGAAGGGACGCGCCGGTCTTTGTAACAGGTCACTTCCATCTGCTTGTATGCTGAGATTACAATCTCGAGTCCATAAGCTGCTCTTCCTACTTGTCAGGAAGCTTACTTTTAAGTTCTCTGTAGTGGATCGTGCTTCCAGCCGGACTGAGAACAAACGGATACTGTACTACAAACACAATCAAATATACTCAATACAACAGATATGTGTATATGTGTGTGTAAAGTATCCATATTTGCGGATATGTATATAAGATACAGCAAGCGTGGAGAGCTATTTCTTCCAGTCTTCCAACCTTTAGAGAAGGTCTATACAAGCACAAGGAAGCTGCAACCATTACGAAACCTGTGTACGGACATATTCCAAGAAATAAAGGATGGTAAGAAAAACAATGGCATAAAGTCATTGTTAAATAAAACAATGCCATAAAAAGACAGCAGGACAATGTCACATAAACTGTCAAGGCAAGCAAACACAAAGAAATCAGCAAATTAAGCCACTGAAAATGTCATGTCATACTGTACATGCAGTTTAAAAGGGAAGGTTAATAATTATTCCATATATATTTAAAAGGCCACAGTGTTTTATTGATTAACACATGCATTATTATATCCAGCTACTTAGAGTTGTGGGTTCTATCGTTTTAGTTAATAGGATAATTATTTTTTAAATGGTTATGCTCAAAAGTACGGCTCCAGGCAAATAAGAGCTGATAAGGCAATGTGTTGCACACACTACATTACAGATCTTTTTTTGAAACAAGAACATTATTATTTAGTACATTCTGCTGTGAGATAAAAGGTGATACAATACAGCATTTTCACTGTTTGTTTATCCTGTCTTAGATGGTAGTATTACGCAACAAATGCGCAACTGTGCTCCATGATGTAATATTACAGAGTGGTCTAAAACCTTTAGCAACATTTATCAGCTGGTTCTGAATACTGTTCTTTTTAGTGTTTTTCCTAAGGAATAATGTTACACCCACAGAGTTCAGACTAACTAGCAGATCAGTGAGTAAGATGAATGACAAAGGGATCAAAACACAACTGTTAATACACTTTCCCTCCTCCATCTATTCAACCAGGAAAAGCAGACACAGCTGCACATGTATGCAGGCATGCACACACAACAGGCTATGTGATGAAAAATATCAGCTTTGTGCTGATGAAGTCTTGATCAATGGAGAGGGACAATCTATCATATTGGCCTGGTAGCGAAATAAAAACACTGATGCAGGGAGACACGGGTCAGGCTTTCCATCCCAGCTGCACTGGATTTAGACCAGAAACAGACGGGAGATATGGCCCAGCACCAGGTCCCAGCTCAGCACAATGGCATCAGGCCTACTTACAACAGGTAATCCCCTGCGCCCCACCTGTGGACACAGACAGGTGTGATGTAAGACTATCCCAGACAGAGCGGCAGGGGATCCCACAGACTCACTGAGGGCAGTTAAAACTCTGGCTTGAAGATGGCAACTTTCAAAACTTCAAAATTTCTAAGGGTATCTTACTCTTTTTTGGGTTGTTGCTATGCATTTTTATTACTATAATTTCTTTAAGCCACCTTTTATAATAACGTGACAGGGCCAGTAGCCAGCCCTTGTGTTTTTCATGCATGTCATATACCTATTTTATATACTGCATTTCTTGTCACTTAGCTTACACTGAACAATGTGGATATCATTTAAGTAGAAAATAAAGCATAAACAAGCTGTGACACTCATAGGACCCACAGAAAATGACATCTTGAGGTGACCTACAACACAGTGTTTCAAAAAAGATGAGTAAAGGGGCCCTAGATTGTTAAAACAAAAAACTAGCAAAAGTGTCCAACTGAATTGGATCTTTCCCACCATTATCAGTGGAATGAACCATCTGCATAGTACCTCCTGAAATCTTTCCTCTGTACACATTTCAAACACATGTAGGCTTCTTATTAAGAGTTTTAATTTGTTACTTAGACTAAGCAAATGCTACACATTAAATGACAATAGGAAAATGAAGTACTGGTAGCGGTTAACAGAGACCCTTGATGGCCTGGAAAGGTTTTATTTTCATATCTGAATTTTTGCTGTAATTTTGGTGTTGAGCGCTGTTGATTTATTGTGATTTTGCCATTACCTTTTTAACCAGCCTGTCCACTCTCATCTGTCTGTGGATACGGCCTCTCAGGTACTGCTCCGGATTCACCCGAAACACACTCAGCCAACCAAACCCAGCCAGGCAATGGAGGTCATTTCAGGGCGTTACAGAGCTTTATCGCTTGGACACGGTTCAGCGCTGTTTTACCATACTGTATCCAAAGACCAAAGACAGGGACTCGAACAGTGAGGGTCAGTATTGCTGAGAGGAGGCTTTCAGAGGGAGCGTGCGTGGTTGGACTGGTTGGATTAGGAGCTGGGTTTGTGCGTGGTTGGATTAGGAGCTGGGTTTGTGCGTGGTTGGATTAGGAGCTGGGTTTGTGAGTGGTTGGACTGGTTGGATTAGGAGCTGGGTTTGTGTGTGGTTGGATTAGGAGCTGGGTTTGTGAGTGGTTGGACTGGTTGGATTAGGAGCTGGGTTTGTGTGTGGTTGGATTAGGAGCTGGGTTTGTGTGGTTATGTGGATTACCTGAGTGCTGGTAGAAAGCTCCGGTGAACAGCACAGTGTAAGTCAGGTTCCCGTTGGGCTTGTCGGGACTCAGCCACTTGGCTCTGACGGAGCGCGGGCCCTCCACAGCCACCTCCAGGACCACACTCCCCACGGGAGCCATCTCCAGCGTCCGGGCCTCCACCTGAGAGAGACAGCGCAGTCATCTCCCTCACCCTCACACCGATGGAGCAGTGAACTGTCTGCCTTCACAGACGGCTGTCAGAGCTCCAGCGGTATCCTCAGTGTGCAGAGGCAAAGTAAAAACACATCAGACTGGAACAAGCGATCCCATAAGTTTGCCCTCTTTCCACACTTTCCCGCACACAGTGTGTAACCATTTCTGGGTCAGCTGATATGATCATAAAAGAAGCCCATTGTCCACCATACCCCAACCCCCCGCCAAAGCCCCCTTTTACATTCAGTTTTTGCTGCATGTGCAGAAATCTCCCTTTGACTAAATATTGCGTGCATATTGGAAAAATGCCCAAATATGGCCCATCAAAGCCGTAACCAGCCCTGAGTGGCATTTACACCAAATGTCAAGAGCGAGCAGAAGGTGCTTTATTGAACGGAGTGAATTGATCACCTTTATGATGTCGGCTGCCATCTGACACGCCGGTATTACCATAATGTAAATGTGGAGGCTCACCAGCGGCCCCAGGGCACAGCCCTTGACAGTGCAGGCCTGCACTCGGAAGCCGTGCAGGCTCCAGGCCGACAGGTTGCTGACCCGGCAGTGCAGCTGCGAGGAGTTCTGCACCAGCACCCCGTTCATCCACAGCCCGTAGCTGGTGATCACACCTGCGGAGGGGGACACCAGGCAGACGCACGCACAGACACACACATGCATGCACACCGCACACACACGCATGTACACAACACACAGACGCACACACAGACAAATGCATGCACATGCACACACGCGCACGCACGCACACGTGCAAACACACATGCACACACGCACACATGCACGCACACACGCACGCGCGCACACACACATACACGCATGCACACACGTGCACATGCATGCATGCACATGCACACACACCACATGCATACACGTACAGACACATGCACACACGTACAGACACATGCACACATGCACACGCACACATACACACAAAGAAATAAAAACAGCAGTGGTCAGAAGCTGCTTCTTCTACAGAACAGTAGGCAGCACTTCTTTCTCCCCCTGCTCCTCATGTCAGACAGCACCGGCAGCTGCCCGTACTTCAGACAGGTCCACGCTTACAGCTTCTGAGAGCGTGCAGTAAAGCATGTAAACATGGAGCTTCACTAGCTGCCTGCTCTTTATGGCTACAGCACAGAGAGCCGGGGCTGGACACTGGCACAGTGAGGTCACCCAGCCTGAGTAAGACAGATCTCACTGCAGGAATCATAAAAAACACTTTCATTAAAAAATGTTTAGTTTTAATCACAGAGTAGACCATAGATTCATTTTGACATTGCCGCCCCTAAACACACATATTTAGTAATTATTATCACTCTGATGATTTTTTAAAAATTAAGCAAGGCCCCTGTTTACAAGTGACACAAAAGTATGGTCAGATGCCATTGCATGTGCTGAGATTATAATGCTAAATCGTGGAATTGAGAGACATAAAATAGGTGCTAGAATGATTATTTCCCTTAGTTTTGAATGGCTGAGAGAGTCTAGACAGAGCTAGTTCCTGTAAATTCATCTCTGTAGCATATCAACATAATCAGACAATATTGCTGATACACACATACCATGCACAGACATATATGTGTGTAATGTGTATGTGTTTTTTATGTGTGAAAGACTAAAAATGCTTTAAGCGTCACTTATATGCCTGAGTGATAAGTTACTCAATGGTGGTAACTAACCATTCCAATGTGTGGAGATTTGATTAATGCAAGGTGTTCAACATGTCCACTGTTCTATTCACATATGTGTACACTTAACACATAAGTATGCTATATGGTTACTATTATTTACATTGTTTTTATATTTGTATAAAAACAATGTAAGTAATAATAGCCATATAGCATACTTATGTGTACGCTAGCACATAAGTATACTATATGCCTATTATTTACATTGTTTTTATATTTGTATATTTACTCTCCATTTTTATATCTTGATGAAATATGAACATCATCTTTGTAGGACAATGTGAAGTAAAATTTCTAAAAATGAGCTATATCCAAACTGCCAGAAATTAGAATGTTTAAGCTGGAAATCAACGTCATTTCTGCTTTTAAAATTATGCATTAATATTCCATTTCAACATGCATGTTGGACATCCTCTGTGATTTTCTTACCCTATATATCCGAAACAAAAGTATTGTTGGCTTGGGTGAGCTTCTACAAATACTACCTCACAAAGCACCAAGAAAGCAAATTTCAACAAATTATAAATATACACACAATGTACAGGGAAAATTAAAATCGTGGAAATATTCTGTGTACTTTCATTAATGATGGATTTCAGAAGCAAATATTCTTTCTGTCTGATGTGTTACAAAATATCAAAGAATACATCAAGTATAACAATAAACTCACAAATAAACATATAAATTATTATTATTATTATTATTATTATTATTATTACATAAATTGCAAGGGATTGCAACCTCAACCACACTGCCATCTTTTTGCCTTTCAGGGAATGTATTTTATACTTTAATCTACAAAGTTAATGAAAAATTTAAAATTCAGAGTGAGAAATATTTTGATGTGGATTTAAAAAGGTAAACTGGCAGAAGACATACTCATTGGATATCTTATGTCCTTTTGTTAGAACAGTAAGTCTATTTAAATTGGCTTTTGCTGCATTTAAGCATGCTGCATTAGCTAGGTTACTGTGGCAGAAGAGGTAAAACAAGAATAAGTTTATTCATGACCTCATTAACATTCTGCACAACTGATCAATGTGTGAATAACTGTGAGCAGAAACTCAGCGGCTCACCGCTGGTTTACACTGACTGCTGCACTGATCAGAGCAAAGTACAAGCCTGTGTGCTCTGTCCTATCCTGTTCTTTATGTAAATTTTTATTTAATTTCTTGCACAACATAATGTCATGGCCACCAAAATTAATGAAATGTGAAAGAAGTGAAACTAAAAGAACAATTTTTATTCTTATACAATATTCTTACTGAATATGTGGTCACTGAATGAATGATTTTTTGGGAAAAGAACAGCACTCAGATTCAGAAGTTCAAATTCAGAGCAAACTGCAGAGTTTAAGGTTTGAATGCAGGCTCAGAACTGACGGAAAGGTTTTGAGTAGGAGATCTGCATGGAGCTCACAGTTTAGTCATATGTGAAAATATGGTCTTGAATTATTTATCAAAATGTGGATTGTAAAAATATACCACTTTAATATCTGTCCAAATATTCATTCATAAAATTAATTAGAAATAATGAAACAATAATAACCCCATCTCAATGTTTTTGTATTATCCATTTCTTTGGTGTGCAGTAAACTACAACAGTATTGAGCTAACATGTAAAGAAATGTAAGGTGAATTACTGCAAAGAACACTAAAAATACATTTTCAGCAAACACCTAATCAGAGTTTTACTTTAAAAGCATATTTTTACTGAAGTGTGCTATTTTATTCTGCTATGCAATTTGCAATTGCTATATTTTATTCATCATAAATTAATTTGTTTTAAACTTAATCTTTTTCAGAATGCTTACATTTAATACCTAAACATATTTATGTATGTTTCTTTAGATATGAAAAGCAATGACATTTTTCTCAGACCTTACAAATCTAATTTAGCCACTGAGGTGCATTAGTCATGTCTACTTCATTTCAAATAACCCCATTCTGTATTAAATCAGGGGTTTAAACATCAGAAAATCAACAAAAATCAAATGACAAAATAAAATGAAGTGTGATGCTGTTTCAAAATTATCTGTTGCTTTAGTCCTGATCATTCTCATTTAAAACAAATTCCTACCAGCTAGTAATTCAATGCTTTAAACCGTTACATTTCGCTCAGCTTTTGGACAAACACTTGCATTGCATAGCTTCGCATTTAATTTCGAAATTTCTTTCAGGGGGGCCACGGACATCCTTAGTGTGACTCTGCGTCCCCTTTTGTCCCCTGCTGGGACGTCCCGATGGGGTGCCTAAGAGGGGGGAGATACCAGAGACGGGGCACAGAAGCGTGCCCCTGTCTGGAGCTGACAGACTGCACTGAGGCTGCAGTTCACAGCATCAGTCAAAAGGGAGCACTTTTCATCCACTTTAAAAGCCAGCCGTTCCCCCGCTCACACCCCCCGGCTCCTCTCAGAGACAGTACACAAAGTGGTGCTATCTGAGGCTTTTTATGTGCTAAACCATCATTAAAAATGAAGAACCCACGCCTAAGCTGCCATTTAGAATATTCATTTCCCCTGCCGGCTCCTCGTTTTAACCCCGCTCACCGTTCGGCTTCAGCGGAGGGGTCCAGGACACGTAGAAGGAGTCGGGGGACGGGGACACGATGGTGGGGGCGGGGACGCTTTCGGGGGTGCTCTCCTCCGTGTGGGCAACGCTGGGGGCGCTGACGGTGCAGCCCCCCCCGGTGCAGGCCTGGGGGACACAAACGCGGGTCACAGGTCAGAGGGCATCTCAGGTGCCACACACGCGGCAGACGTCTGTCCGCTTCAAACAGGACACTTCTGACATTCACGTGATGCAGAACTGATCTGAGACAAGGGTTATCCCAGTTTTCAAAACAATGGTCCAGTCATGGACAAAACTATAAAGGGTTTTATAAAAGTTGACTATATGGAGTATATCTGAACCTGTTTTAACAGAATAACATTGACGCGTATATTGACAAATCTATAAAATGTAACAGCACATTTCACTTGGAAAGCTCTGGTGAATCTGTACATTATAGCCGCATAATACCCATGTAGCAGCCTTGCTTTGCGTGGTATGAACAGGAAGGTGAGAGGTGATACGCACAGCAATCTGGAAGCGGTATGTGGTTCCTGGGACCAGGTTGCGCAGGGTGTGGTCTTCAAAGAGCTCAGAGCTGTTGTACACCCCGACAGGTTCTCCCCCCTGGACAGACAGGTACAGCGTGTAGAACTCCAGGACCCCGTTAAGTTCCATGGGCGCAGACCACCTGGGTCGCGAACAGGAAACGTAACCCATGTCAAACGAGGCGAGGCTCTTTCACTGTTCTTACAACACTCATTACTGCACAGGCCTACAGGAGTTTCACACACACACACAGAGGCTCTCAGAGGCAGCCAGACAGCGTTTACGGGGGCAGACACAGATAACCCCACCCTTGCACGCGCTCTCAGAAACAGGAGAGCCTGCTGGCTGGCGAGGTGACTTTCTCACCGCTATAAATAGAACAGAGGACACCGCTATCTGCCGAGGGATCTGGGAGCTCCGGAAAGGGGAAGACGGCCAAAAGGAAGGGAGAGGAGGAAGCGGTCTCCCCTCCCTCAGCATCGCGTCGTCTCCATGCTGATGAGGCAACGCAGCGGGACAGACCCCCTGCATCATTAGCATCACATGCCTACCGATGACCGAGTCCCACGGCCACATCAGGACCCCAAACCACGGCTTCATGTGTTTACTCTGACTGTCATTTGTGAATTCTCTCGCTCCCTCTCTCTTTCTATGCATTTTCCCTTTTTCTGGGTAGAAAATTTAACCTCTACTCAGTTTAGGCTACACGTGTTTACTCTGACTATGTGAATGCTCTCTTCCCCTCTTTCTCTCTCCCTCTCCCTGAAAACTTGGAATGCATTCTTCCTTTTTTCTGGGTGGAAAATTTAACCTCTTGTCAGTTTATTTACACATTGAGTTTAATCAATTAATCAGCTTATCTGAACACAGTGTGCCATGAAGGGGGAAAAAAACAAAAATACTTTGTTTAATGCAACATATACAAAGTGGTTTCTGCTAACATGTATAAGTTACTTGACCTGCTTTATAAATCTCCTGAATGACATGTGCTGATTGGGTATATTTCAGAGTGTTGTCAGCAGTTCACTCAAGCACCTCACAACACCAGGGTCATTCCAGGCTGGGATACTGTACTTATGCAAACTCAAGATGCTAAGATGCTATTAATTATTCATTTAGAAAAAGCATTCATTAAATAAATATTTGCTACACAACTGCATTAATAAGAATTCATGCAAGGTATAATAAACAGGCATCATTTCCACTTTCATTCTATTGCCATTCTAAATTATATCATGCAACAATCTGTAGCATTTTATTAAAAAAAAAATCTGTTTTTTGTTCATCTGTATGTGCTCCACTGACAATAAAAACATATGATCAAATCAAAGTATTAATGTTATTTGTGTTCTGTATCATTATTAATCAAAGTAATTAGCCAAAGAATTTCTACTATGGGAGACGCCTAGCATCTAAAGATAAGGCATTAATGTAGGACCTCTAAGAATAACTCCAAAAAAGCAAGAATGCTGGATACTTTTCATAAGTTCTCTAATCATTTATGTGAACGTTAACAGAAAACAGGGTTTGGTGTACAACAAAGAATTAACTTGAACTTTTATTAATTTACTTATTTTTGTTTGCCTGTGTTTGGAGTGTCAGAGGGCATGGTGTGGGAGAAGCTTTCTGCTGATATTGTTTTACACACATCCTGGAGTCTGAGATCTTGCAACCTTTCTCACAGGCAAATCGCCACACAACAAAAGAGTATTGAACACATATGATCCTTCACCTTCTCCTATTACGATTCTGCTAACAAGGCAATACCTTCCAGAGGCATTGTATCCACAATTAGACCCTCAGAGGAGAAAGAGAGAGAGAGATATCATCTGTAATGTCAAACTGGAGCTGAGAGCTTCTCCCCTACTCTCTCCCCTTCTCTCACCCCTTCTCTCACTCTCTCCCTTTCTTTCTCTCTCTCTCTTCTCTCCCTCTCTTTCTATTTCCCTCTTTTGCTCTTCCTTTCTCTCCCATTCTTTCTCCCTCTCTCCATCTCTCTTTCCCTTTCTCTCCATCCCTCCTCCCTCTTTCTCTCCCCCTCCTCTCTCTCCCTCCCTCTCTCTCTCTCTCTCTCCCTCCCTCCCTCCCTCTCTCTCTCCCTCTCTCTCTCTCCCTCTCTCTCTCTCTCTCTCTCTCTCTCTCCTCTCTCTCTCTCTCTCTCTCTCTCTTCTCCCCCCCCCTCTCTCTCTCTCTCTCTCTCTCTCTCTCGCTCTCCCCCTCTTCATTGCCGCAGCATCGTCTGATTCTGCTCATTTTTAAATTGAAATATTCCTGGGAAAGAAAGCAATAACCGTTTCCCCCCACGCCGATGAGAGCGATAAATAAGGGCCGGGAAACAGAAGCCGGCCGCGCCGTGAAAAGAGCATCATCGGGAGATGGCCGACGCATAATGAAGTTATGAAAATCGGTGATGGAACAAATTGGGTCATATACATCTTCTTAACAAATGACTTACAGATATCGCAGGCTCCCGCTGCCATTAATACAGAGAAGGAGATCACGAGCAGGGTTTTTTTTTTTTTTTTAAAACCAGACCAGGCAAAAATTATCATAATTGAATGAGGACTGTTTAGAGAGGTTGCTACATTGCGGAGGACGTGGGGCTGGGGTCCCACATAGCGCTGGATGCAGGGGGGGATGTAATTTAATTCTGGGCTTGCAGGGAGAGTGGGATCAGCGCGAGGCTCGTGGGTGACAGCTCAGATATGTATTCTCCTTGTGGCCCCTGCGCGGCTCTTGGTCCTGTGATCGGAGAGTAAAGTGCTGACATTCTCCTTCCCTCGCAGACTCTGAGCGGAGCCGTGCCCCGGCCGGCCCTCCTCTGATGTGAAACAAAGCGTGCTCCCGTTCCCCTCCTCTCTGCCCCCCACCCGCCACCCTGCCCTCCTTCATTCCATTGTTCTTAAGTGACGGCGGCGCAGCTGATCGAGGGACCCTAATGGCTTTCACGCAGATTGGGAGAGGACAAGGGGGCGGCGCCGGAGGAGACCCTGACTCCTCTCTCTCTCTCTTTCTCCCCCCCCCCTCTGGAGGGGAGCCTCCATCCTGCTAGGGGGAGTCAAACGCTGGGAGAATATTCCAGGTGCGTAAGAGGGTCAGGGAAGGGCCCTCAGCGTTCTTCATACAGTGCAAAGACTGAGATGCCGGTGCTTTGCTGCAAACCTGCTGCCCACTCACTAAGTCACTGCGTCCAGGCAACCTGAGCGCTCCTATTGGCTGCAAGAGCCTGGAGGACACGCCAGCCTTCACGCAATGAAAGTAACAACACCGACACTAACAGCATGTTAGGAATCTAGTAAACACATGTGGTTGCATGTTTATACTTACATTATGAAGCACTTTTAGCACTACTGTATTTATTTACCTGGAGCTGTGAGAAACCCTTAAGAGATCATCACCCTTCGGTGATAAGGGCATCTAAGAGGTCAGACAACAACAGATTACTGGTTTATCTGAAAACTATTATCTCATCTGGTGAGAGTTTCAAGGCCAAATCTCCATTTGAATGAATGACACCGATGTAATAATTATGAAAAGCAGAATCAATATGGATGGAAAATAATCAATATTTTCTCTCTGATGGTAGACCACACACACCAGCTGTGCCTGCATTCATGACTGAAGCACAGGAGGGGCACATGCAGTGGGAGACCTGTGGGTGTGGATGTGCCTTACCTGAGCAGGAAGCTACACCTGCAGCCTCATTACCTGCCTCTTCAACAAAACACTGGCAGATAGGAGGTCAGCAGTGGTACTCTCGCTAAGCTCCAGGCCTAGACAGTGCAGACACGCAGACATGTTGCACATGTTGTGTGAATGTGCGTGTGTGTACAGTCCTTGGGCATATAGCACGTGTGTGTGTGTGTGTGTGTGTGTGTGTGTGTGTGTGTGTGTGTGTGTGTGTGTGTGTGTGTGTGTGTGTGTGTGTCAGGGACAGACTCACTGCACGTATACGCTGTGGGAGTCCAGCACGGTGAGGACGGGGGGGTCCATGTGGGAGGGGGGCAGCTGGGCGGTGAACAGGATGGTCTGGGAGCTGTTGGTGCAGCCAGCGGAGGTGCAGGCTGTCAGGACCAGCCAGTAAGAGCTGTACACACTGAGACCTGGAGACAAGCACAGGCTCAGGTCAACACAGGCGAAAGATACAGCATACGCTTATTACAACAGACCCACAGCACAAACACACACATCAACACAGGCGTCAACAAATCCAGGCGAAACAAACCCATAGGACAAACACACACACCCACACAGGCGAAAGATACAGCTTATTACAACAGACCCACAGCACAAACACACACATCAACACAGGCGTATAACAACAAATCCACAGCACAAACACACACATCAACACAGGCGTATAACAAACCCATAGGACAAACACACACACCCACACAGGCGAAAGATACAGCATACGCTTATTACAACAGACCCACAGCACAAACACACACATCAACACAGGCGTATAACAAACCCATAGGACAAACACACACACCCACACAGGCGAAAGATACAGCATACGCATATAACAACAAACCCACTGCAGTACTGCTACACCTATACACATTAGAACTGTGCAAGTGTAATACCTTAAAACCTTGCTTTAAACTCCCTCATTTATCCTTCACTGTTCCTTTAGTTAATTATTTTTACCCTGTTTTTACTTCTCTTGCTAGGGTGGGCTCATCTCTATGGTCATTTCAGATTACATTTTAAGCTATCACTTGTAGCCATCTACTGTATACACAGCATGTGGACCAAGCAGAGCTACGCTCCTGAGGAAGATATACAACAAATACTGGAGATGGATTATTCATTTCTCATATGTAAACAAACACTAATCTATCTATTTGTCTGGACACACATACACAGAGTGCAAAAACATACATGTATACAGGCATACTGGATTTTGATTTGAATAAATTAGATGAAAACACCAACACTGCCAACTCAGTAAAATGTAGAAATCAGATTAATCACCAACATCAGTATTAATGAGGAATCATTGCAGAATCCGTTACATATTTGGTCACAGTTAGTGGAGAAACTGGTTGAACAGGAGCCCTTATCTGCTAAGGTGCTATGAGGTATAGACAGGTATCAGGTGGTAAGATAAAAAACAAACAGAGTTAGGGACAAGTTTTTCAAACAGAAACGAGAGGAGATAGAGAAGAGGAAGGGGAAAGAGAGGTGAAAGAGAGGAAAGTAAAATACCTACATTTGTGAAAACAAATTACAAATTGAAGGTGTGCGGAATTTTATGTCAAACAGGAGTGGAGTTTAATATCAAACAGATTTGTTATTGGAGTATGCAATCCAGAAGATTCAAGCAAACTGTAAATATTTTTCAGCGAAGTTGCCATGAAGGAACTGAAAAAATGTCTTCCTGAGCAGCTCTGAAACAATGGAAGAAGTTTTGAAGGGGGGATTTGAGAAATTTAGTAAAAAAGACACATTAATATGAATGATGTCTTTATGGCATAGGAACACATGCATAACAATGTCCAATATCTATCTGCTCCAGAAAATTTACAGTATATAACTCTGCATTGCTAAACAATGATGTCTGCATTTCTGTAGGGTCTACCTTTACAATAACTTCATACCCCAGTGGGTTTAAAATAAATTAAAACCAGAACTTTGAGCTGTCAGAATAAATGACATACTTCACTCTGACAGAATCCTGCTATGAGGATGTCTCTGAAATTGTCCAAATCCGCGTTATCTTTCCCGATTCTGCAAATTCTTCAGTGTAACGGTTTTAGATTTATCATGGCGACTTCATTTCAGCCGTATGTTATTTTATCAAAAATCTTATGAAGAGAGATTGCTGTCCCATAAAATCACCATCAGTCAGGAAGATTAATCTGAGAGCCACTGAGCACAGGGGGCATTTTGTTCCCTTTTACATATCACCCATCATTGTAAAACTCGTTTGTGAAAAAGGACAGGATCATGTGACATTAGACACTACATCAGATGATGACTGTTCACATTTATTGAAGGTGCAACCCAACCTCATAACTCACTTAATGATTGACCAATGAATTGACATCAACATTTAGCTAACTTAGTTTAAAAAAAAAAGTGCACTGAGAGAAAAGGAGGGAGTCAGTGTGAGGAAAGGCTAAATCACACAGAACAGCTGTCAAAATAACATCATCTGAACATCTCTGGGGCTGATAGAACGTCTGCACAAGAAGCATTCACATTTCCCTAAGCCTATTTCCACCAGAAACAGACACTGCTACCAACAGCCCAATGTATCCTTTTTCAGTAATTAGCTGATTGACACCACATTCTTTTTTCAGTCCCTTACCAATACGACATATAATTCAGAATATCTTTTTTTTTTTGTAGGTGTAACAGGTTACCAAAGTTTATGAATTTCTAGATATCACTGAGCAAAGCTGTCAAACAATTTTTTTTTTTTTTTGCAAAGAGTCCTCAAAACTTTTCAGAATCCACAAGTACTTCCTCAGCTCATCTGTAGAGTAAAAACAGTGTGGGTAATATTAACCTCTCTGCACTCTCACTGATGAGTGAGCTTTACAATCAGCGATCACCCGCTGGCTCTCAGTCTCAGTGGCACAGTAACAGACCAGCAGAGAGAGGCTTCCACATCACTGGACTCATTTGCTAATCATTTGTACTTGGAGACTGAAGACACAAAGAGCGACTGGGAATGGAACGTTTCAAAGAGCGGTCGTGACGGGAAGGAGCCGCTCTCCTTGAAGATCTTGAAAGCAGTTTACTGTCAAGGAAAGAGGGGAAAATGCAAAAACTCCAAAATCACAGCAGGGGCCGGGGAGAAGCCGAACCAACACATTCTGAAAGAAATTGGAATCTCTGGGCTTGAATAGCAACCCTGGGAGGGAAGGAGAGAGAGAGGGGGAGAAAGTGAGAGAGAGAAAAGAAAGAGCAAGGGAGGGGGACATGGAGAGAGAGAGAGGGAAACAGAGAGAGAGAGGGAGAGGGGGAGAGAGAGAGAGAGAGGGAGAGGGAGAGAGAGAGCTCTTTTGCTACCTGGCCCCTTATCATCTCACACCTTTGGCTTACCAAGCCTGAATTGAATATGCCATTTCTTTGAGTGGATGAAAGGTAAGAAGTAACAACTCCCTGGTGCACCTTGTGAGATATTTCCTTTAATGCCCGTAGCACGCTATTGTGAACTGGTTTGAACCTTTGTTGTTATGCATCCGCATGTAGGCACCCCTGTCAGAGAGAGGGTCCCAGCAAAATGGAATAATCACAGCATCAGGCAAGATGAACCAGCTGCAAGGGGGGCAGCGGTAGGGAGGACTTCCACGTAAAAGAAATAAATAAATCTGTACGGAGGAATGAAATCGGTGGCCATGCTCATAACAAAACCAGGTGTAAAATATGGCCGAGCTGTGCACTGGCAGCCGCAGCAAAAGCTACTTTGTCCCCCTCTTAGATGTCAAATCATTTGCATAAAATCAGCTGCTGAGTAATGTGGACGGAGAAAAACTGATCATCATAAGATGCCCAAGAAATGGATCAACAAGCATTATCTGGCCATGTGTTACAAGAAATTACATCCCAAAGCATAGATGCCCCAGCGATTACTGTCAGACAGGCGATCATTTTCAATATAGGCAATGAATGAGGCCCCATTTCATTTTCCAATTGATTTCCTGCTGTTGTTGGAAGAAATCCATTGATCTTATTTTTTTCTTTTTTTTTTCCCCAAAATAAACAGAAAGACCAGCAATGTCCATGTATAGGCAGTGTTGCTGAATGAGACGGATTTGTCAAAGGCCTCACTTCTCATACTGGAAGCAAGTCTACTTTTGTGGGAATCCCCACATTATGATTGTGTAATTTTAATATGTCAATCTGCATCTGGACCTGCCAGGCCTCCAAACTGGCTTCCACTATAACAACATTTTGCCATTAAACGATGACTCTGACAGCTGGAAAATAACTTTGCCCTGGGGAACAGAGTCAACATATATCATTTTTTATAATGCATTTCAATTGGTTTTGGGTGTCAATTTTAACAATGTTCTTTCATCCATTTTCTGACTCTAGTAGGGTGTCTTACACCTCTGTTTTGGGATTCTCATACAGATTGTGGGAGGAAACAAGACAGCACTCTCAATGCAAGTGAAAAGTGAGAGAGTATTCAGTATGCCAACATGTGAAAATGTGTCCTCTTGAATTACACACAATCAACTACCAATCAGAGCTGATCATTTCTGGCTGGTTCTCTCCCTGTCAGGGGACTCCATTTTGGTTTGACAGAGCATGTCATGACATGAACTGACAATTAAGTACGGTCCTAAAGTGTGTAACCCATGTGTGGTCACATAAAACCATTAAGCAGAGCTGACACCCTCCTGTGGGCTGCTGGAGACGAGTAGGATGTTGAGGGCCACTCTATGAATGGGCATGTGCAAAGCTCATTTTTAACCTTTTAACCAGATTTTATCAGAGGCATGACCTCTAATAAATAATAAGCTCCTGCCAACATGGTCCTGGCCTGTGCCATTTACCTACAGTATAACAGGAGGGAAATCATGCACCCATGTAAACATGATGCCAGTGGTCTGAGAAGTTTCCTCCTATCCTAAAAAACTGGAAAGGACAGAGTGAATGAAATGAATTTAGGGTCTAAAACATGCAAGTGTGAATCCAGGATGTGAATGAATTAAACTGAAAAGCTGTGCTGAGCTCTCAGAAACAGGATCTATCTGTGTGTCCCAGCTGCAGTCGGTAAAACTGTAGAGGGGTTTATACTGTTTTCACTGATCCGGACAGGGAAGAGGTTTGTCCCTAGGCATGCCTCTCTCTTTCTCTCCCCAGTCTGAACTGTTGATGTGATATGTCAGGGCCATGATATCTGCATGGCCCTGAGAAAAAGATATTTGACCACAACTTTCATTGATAATATTATTTTTATTCTTTAAAAAAAATTATTAAAAAAAAAAACTTTCACAGCCCCTGAAATGTGTCAGTGGGATGCAGGATGAGGGGGTGAATGATTCATTGAGAAGTGAACATGTTAAGTCTTGAGCGGAAATAGGCCAATTGGGAAACACGTCGTTTTAAGCATCGTTTTCAATCGCGGGTCAAACAGTGGTGAGAGCCTGGGGCCTTTGCATGTTAGCGCTGCGCCGGCTGGATCTCACGCAGGCCTAAAACAATGCGCGCCTCCACTCCACCCCTGGGATTAGACCTCTCCCCGCGAGCACGAAACACAATGATGCAACAATGCTCTCCACAATAAAACAGATGCTCCACCCATTCACATCCCGGCCTTGATTAAATAAACCCCTGAAGACGAGGCGGAGCCGCTCGCTGCCCGGCATGCACGCGGCGGGAACAAAGCGAATTCTGCCTCCATTTATTACGCCTCTACCCCCTTCCCAGTCCCCTCTGCTCTCTGCATCCCGGGTTTCACAGCAGGAAGGGGTGGAAATGCACCACTGCAGCTCTGTTTCTAAAAACACGCCACAGCAGACTGTTTAAAGGAATGTGATTCATTCAGAGCTGGTAATGTTGTTATTTGTATAATCTGCGTCAATATCAGAGTCATAAATGATGTGTTGCTGCATTTTCCTTCCCCGGATGTCAGCTCCTCTCATTA
The DNA here is from genome assembly GCA_019176425.1 of Megalops atlanticus. Lineage (NCBI taxonomy): Eukaryota > Metazoa > Chordata > Actinopteri > Elopiformes > Megalopidae > Megalops > Megalops atlanticus. The sequence goes on along the minus strand of CM032887.1, from coordinate 2,304,582 downwards.
TGAAACATTATTGGTGTGAGATCCATTATCAAAGCCTGTTTACTGTAAGCCTGTGGTTCTGGAGTCAGTATCTCTCACTGTAATACACATTCAGTGTGTAGCAAATCCCTCAGTCTGACATGCTGTTTCATCCCCAATTTGAGGCAGTTTAGTGCTTTTCAAAGTGATATTCCCCATGCGAGCTGGGGCTTCTCCTTGCTCTTTCAAATGCTAATTTTTATTTTGTTTTGTTTCCTTGACATTCCCACTTTCATCAAGAACACAACTTAAGAGAATGACACATTAGACTGACATAGGAGTATACAGACACACACAAATACATACACACACACACACACACACACACACACACACACAGACTGAACTGTGAGCATTGAGAGCATTGTGCCTATTGATTAAAGTGTGTGCTTGGTGCCTGTGTTGCACAGTGCTAAGGAAGAGGAAGTGCTCACCAGTGATGTTGAACTCGGTGCTGTTGCCTCTGTAGATGAGCGAGCTGTCCTTGTACAGCATGTATTCTGTGATGACCCCATTGGGTTTTTTGGGGGGACCCCAGTACAGGGAGAGGGCGTTGGGGTACGGGATGGCATTGGGGGGACTGACCTCCTCAGGAGCTGGGGATGCAGAGGGACACAGTCAGAGATGTCATGGGAGGTTTCTCTGGTGGATGGCACATGCATTTTATTTTGAGAAAAGAATGAAGGATTTCAGTGCTTCAGATATTGACAGAAGTGTTTGTCTTTTTCTGATATTCCTGCATTGACAAGTATATGATTTATTCACTTATGATACACACAAAGCACCACTGGAATGGCTTTGTCCCTTTGTCCACCTTTGACAGCCATTCCATTTAATGCAAATTTAGTTGAACTGCACTGCACTAGAGCCGGGCAAAACAGCTATTTCTGTTTTAATAAGGAATGAATCAAAGGACAAAAATACAGACATGGAAATAATAGTAATAATAATAATTATAAAATACATAATTATAAAAGAGGAGGTAATACCAGAAACTGTTCATGGACAGGTTAACTGGTGCAGGCCTCTCGTTAAAAGACCTTATATGCATTCTGTAGAGCTATACATATAAAGTGTGACACATCCTAGCCTCTCTGTAGCAGATACCTGCTTTTACACTAGTATAAAACACTTTATGTGCTTATGCTCCATCCCTGTGACAAGGGTTATTCCAACTATAAATAACACATAAATATTTAAGAAAGCTCCATTAAATATTATTTGAATTATTGACTTGCTAGATTCCATTATCCTGGAAGACTCGCAAAGCATTAGAAGACACAGTACAGGAAACCCAAATCAAATAACATCAAGTAACAAGCACAAACTACACGACAGGCATCATGGAGGTACAATTTGTGATGATAAACAGCTGACAGCTATTTGTGCAACATAACCAAAAAAAGCTAATCCATGAGTGTCAGGTGAAATTTTACCCTATTTCTCTTCTGCATACAGTATATGGTAGCAAGATGTGCAAAAAATAAACAGAGAGGGTTTGAGTTTAAATGAGGTCATATTGTGATGGACAGGTCTATCATACTTCCAAGGACCAATACACTGGTAGTCGTCATAATGAGTGCCTGTTCAAAATGCACAGCAGTGACAGTTATGTGTTTGAGACTGCTGGCTCGAAGAGAACTTGCTTCTAAATGTGACAGAGAACAATGTTTAAATACCAACACCCCTGAATCAATACTACAATCTCAATTTATGTAATCGCGCTCACTTTAAAGTTTTTCTTTTTTACCCTATAGTAGCCTCTAATGTCATATTATCCTCTAAACAGAGCGACTCAGCTCAGCATAGATTAATGTCTCAAAGAGAGAGGAAAACACACCTGCATATCTTTAATAGAGCTCCTTTGTTAAAAAGGGGTGATTAGAGCCTTATTTCCAGGACAGAACTAATTTTAGTTGTTTAAAAAAACACTTTAAAGCATTAAGGATATCCGAGAGAAAGAAAAAATCGCCAGACAATTAATCTGTCTTTATTCTGCTTATTGTCTCATGTCCACGTCGTGGAACCCCGTCAGTCAGCAGGCCCCATCGGATCTCAGACGGGATTTCTTTTCCTTCAGCATTAAGTCAGATGGACAACAAGGCGAAAAAGAGGAGGAACCCTAAAAGAAAGGATTCATTTATCCGAGAGTGCGTCTGTAAAGCCTCGCGGCAGAGTAGCAGCCTTCCGCAGTTCAAACAGGGACCACGGAAATGAAGCGTTTGATTCTCAATTTCATACTTTGCTATACAATCAATTCTTTTTAGGCGGACTGTCTCTAGATTTACTTCTGTGGCGTAGTAAAATGAAGAAGCTTTCATTAATCTTTCAGATGCCTCGTATTAATGACAAGGCTCTTGCATGAACAATGTAACAGCAATTAAAAAGCCCATTAATCTGCATTACAGCTATTAAAGATGCATGTCATTAAAGGGTATAGAGTTTGATTCATTTTCAACCCCCACCCAACCCCCCACTCACAACTCCCATATTTGGGAGCTGTGAGTGGAGCAATTATGTGCTGGCAATGCACTTTGTCATCAAATTAGTTTGGAGTTTTCTAGCAAATGGCTCGGCACCATTTGAGCGCCGCGTCACTTTTGCTATTCATCAGAGAAATGTGCGAGTCAGGACCTGCTAAATGACTTTACCCTCTTGCGGAGTGCTGATGTTCCTGCCGCCCGGGCTTTCCGAGCACCCTGCCCGAGTGCAGGCCGTCAGGGTCACTGCGTAACGGGTGAAAGGTGCCAGGCCGCTTATATTACCTGTGAGAGAGTGAGAGAGAGAGAGAGAGAGAGAGAGAGAGAGAGAGAGAGAGAGAGAAACAGAGGAGAGAAAGAAACAGAGAGAGAGAGAAAGAAACAGAGAGAGAGAGAGAGAGAGAGGGAGAGCGAGAGAGAGAGAGAGATGTTGGGGGAGAGAGAAACAGAGGAGAGAAAAAGAAACAGAGAGAGAGGGAGAGAGAGAGAGAGAGAAGTAGAGGAGAGAGATAGAAACAGAGAGAGAGAGAGAGCGAGAGAGAGAAACAGAGGAGAGAGAGGAGAGAGAGAGAGAGAGGGAGAGAGAGGAGAGAGAGAGAGAGCGAGAGGGAGGGAGAGAGAGAGAGAGAGAAACAGAGGAGAGAGAGGAGAGAGAGAGAGGCAAGTGTCACTCTCCCCTCTTCCATTTTCAAACCAATGCTTTTTAAAAACCAAGAGTCCTGGGACTTAATGCAATGGCTTTTCAAACACAGCATAATATAACCATCGCTTCCCATAATAGGTCTAAATTTAAAGGATCTTTATTATCAAAAAGTCATATCTCCTATTAATCAAGGTGGATGTAAGTGATCCGGGGCCTTCGCACGCGGGATATGGAACACTAATGATGTTATTTAATGGACAGAGCAGGTTGATATTTTAAAAGTGCGCTTCTTGTTTAAGCAATTTCCTTTTTTTGTAAATCTTTCATTTGCTTTCATCTTTTTTTCTAGTGGGATAAAATAAAGACTACAAGAATTTAAATATAATATTCTGAAATAATGACCCTTCCCCTGTGTTTGCTATGAACAGTAAGGATATTTTTATTGTACATTTATATACAAAATTACCAATAAAATATGCTTTTCATGTCACCTGATACTACAGAGTAAGTGCCTGCAGAAAAAGCAGTGGATTCCATTCTGAAGTCATTTTCAGCAGGAAAAAAAACAAGCCTCATCACCCATTTAGTGGCTGCGCTTACAGCATTAATTTTCTCCCCCAGTTACGATATCCCATATAAATAGCAGGCTATTATTAGCCTGGGCTGTAAATTAAAACAAAAGACCCCTGAATGCACAGCTGTTAATTAATTTTTACAGTTTAAAATCAGGATTTATTTATTAATTTATCATCCCAAATAAAGGCAGGCCTTTAATGGTGGGTGTTTGAGTGGCTCTTTGGCCATGGTCCATAGTAATTTCCTCTCTTTCGTTATGTTAATCTGTGGGCGGACAGATTGCCATCAGCTCTGAGTGGCTGCTGCACAAGGAAGGTAAACACCTTGCTTTGGCTGTAATTGGCCAGGTGTCTGCGTCTTTTTGTCAACCGACTTTTAATTCAATTAAATCCCCTGACTCACTGTACTCTCATTACCTGCCCATTTGCCGTCTTGTTTTTCTATCTCTTGAGGCGTAATTTGTCTTTGACAGAGCTATCGTGAAGTGCAATGGCTCGGTGACACAATGTTTAATATATGCCAAGAGAAAAGTTATCTTCATACTTCCTTGGAGCAATGGTGTCCATCTAACATGCATAGAGAGGAGAGTGACTGTAATCATTCTTTGATGTGAACAGCATGCATTTACCAGAGTGTGCTGTGTTTACCTGAGTCTGTCAGGCAAATTCACAAGGGGTCCTCTGATTAGCATTAAGCTGTTAATGCTTTTATCCAGAGCTACATCTCTTGCTGTCTTATCTAGCTTTATATCTGATTATATTTTATTGATTGAGTGATGAAGCTTCATTGATTGCCTAGAATTTGCACATCTCATAACTTCTCCAGAGTTTAGCACTGATACTGGTTTGAGTTAGACCCAACACTGACTAATTATTCCAATAATTTGGTCAGTTTGCTAATCTTTTTCCACCCAAGTGAGACTGCTGCCCCAGGCCCCTCGGGTCGTGTTCACATGTGCCTGTCATGGAACTCTGTATCTGAGCTTGCAAACACCAAGTGCCGTTCACTAAGACGATGAAACACGGAAAACCAAAGTAAAAATCACATCTAGCTGTTACCTCTGAGATGCATTTGTAAACATGCCATGAATCTCTACAGCACGATACTGCAGCTGATCCAAAGAGAAATGTTTATAAAAACAAAAAATAATAAGATTTGCAAGTAGGGGACTAAATATCAGTATAAACATCTGTGGAAACCTCTGAGGCCCTGCTGTTTGAGCTTTACCTTTGCGGTGCACATGCTGGAGTATAAACTGAGAATACATCTACAAAAAGCAGCCCTCATAAATTATTCTAATCACTACTTAAATTTGATAAAACCCATTACTGTAAGTGTTATCAGTACACTACATTTGAAATGCTTGAATGAACCTTTGCTGAAAGAAAAAAACAAAACGCAAAAAACGCTTTTTTCACTGCCTGCTGTACTGAACTGTTGAAATCATTATTTTAGTTTCACTTTTTAACAAAGGTGTATTGCCATAACAGCTGTAACTGCATTTGGCTTTCATTTCAGTGGTTTAGTTTCAGTTTAGTTTAACTTTTTCTTTTCTTTTTAGTTTTTAGTCTTTAGTTTTACTTTTGCTTTTCTTTTGAAGTGGTTTCAGTTTCTACTTCTGATCCCATTCTATGACAGTTTCAGTACCCATTTCAGTTTTAAGACATTAAGTCATTGTGTTCACTCAATCTCATCTGAACACAATACAAGGAATGCCTTTAGCAAAGCATTGTAAACAGCTTCAGGGCACTGGCACTGAATGCTCGTTCTAACTGAACTTTACTTCTATTTCATATTCTTCCTGTTTTTCGCCACACCGTGTTCCACCGATGGTTACATGCACGTAGCAGAAAAAGACAAAAAACCTAAATGGAAACCATATGAAAAAGATTCTTGAATTTCCTCTTGTTGACATATTACTGGACTCACTAAACACTATTACTCTCAGTACTAATGCAGTTACTACTATTGCAAATAATAAATAATACATATTGCACACTGCTTTATGGATAAGGAAAAGTACTCTTTTTGATGAACACAGCTAACATTTTTAATCGCATACAACCTTTTCAATTTCCTTTGCTTCTGAGATTATATTCTAAATCATTTGAATATTCAAGAAATAATGCAGAGGGAACTGGTAATCATGTTTAAATTTAAATGCAGGAACATGGCTAAAGTTTTAATATCAGAGGAGAAAAAAAGGTATGTTACACAGCATATTAGCTATAAGTGCACCCAATATTGCTTCACCTCTGTTATGTGTCTTAATTTCATTGCACAGATACTACACTTCTCAGTAATTAGCTTGGTGAGTACAGGTAAAGAAGTTGCTTTTTTGAGAATGAACAAAATTTATCATTTTTTTCTTTTTAAAGGTTACCTATCTATCTAACTGAATGACAACAGGCTAATTTCACTGACAAGATGAACAAAGCTGGACAAATTTTAACATTTAACTTCACTTGTATTTTGGAACCATGGATTTCATTTTTTGTTTAGATTTTGTACGTGCACAGTGGCTTCAGTGTATTTTTATTCCGAATAAAAATGTTTATTTTATTCATTGTTTTGATTTAAATTTCATAACTTTAACGTATAATAACCCTGGTTAAAATGTTTTTTTTTCTTCCTTTACAGCTGCAGGATATTTTTCCCCACCTGCAGAAGTGGTCTTGCCTTGTTTAAAAAGCAGGCGCCCCTCAGTGTGGAGTTGGTACAGCCCTTACCTGTCAGGTGCTGAGTGTGTGGGAAGGTGGCACTGACTGGGGCCCGGGTGGGATCGTCCCAATTGTACGCTTTCACAATGTACTTCTCAATTACACCTCTGACCTCAGCAGGCTCGTCCCAGCTCACCTCGGCACTATAACCATTTACACAGGCAACTCTGGAGGGAGTCAGCACACTTTGAGGAACTATACAGGGATAATATGAGAGAGAAAAGAGAGAGAGAGAAGGGGGTGGGAGAGACAGAGAGGGAGGGAGAGAAAGAGAAAGTGTGTCAGCCCAAAGAAAAGCAGCATACATATTCTTCACTTTTAATAGGCACAGTAAATCATATCTCACCATTAGCATAAATACAATTTATTAGAGTTGTAACTTTTGCGGCACTGATTTAATATGACTGTACATCTTCCACCATTCATTCTGAACTATATTTCAAAACGATCAAGCATTCTGCCTCGTTCTAGATTGGGTTCATCTTGCAGGAAATATTAATTACGGTTTCATATGCATGCAGAAAATGCGTTCAAGTTTGACTTTGTGACACAACAGACGTTACGGATTTTCAGATAGCCTTTTCGTTTACAATGGGGACAAAAAGCAGGTCAAAACACTGTCGCTCCTGAATTTACATTTCTAAGGAAATTAAAATGTCTGCATCAGAGCACAGAATTTACATCATCACATACAGTAATGAAATGGCTACTATTGATAATAATAACAAACGTTAAACAGTTTTATGAAGTAACTATGTCTAGACAGATCCATTTGGTTTTTAAATGTTATAAATATGAGTATAAAATAAATATGTTTTATACATTAATTGTGCAGGGCATGTCTGGCCTGGATGGCAGATTGCGAAAAAACCCTCTCAAAACTTGAAGCTTCATACCTAAGTTGGGTTAGACACTACGCTGTGAAAATATCCATGGTATATCATGCTTTTCCTGCCTCATTGCTGTAGTAAATAGAGAATATTCAAAGTCCTGGATTTCATGTGTTTGTGCAGAAACAGATTCTTGTGACTGTGCAGAAATTATTGTCTTTTTGTATGCTGACTGAATCAAAAGTCACTATGAAACAACTTTGCTTAGGACTACAATATTGACACCATTTGTTAAAAATATTTGAATAAATGTTGAAATACGAGGTTCATAAGGCAAATCATCATGCACTTATAATGTTCAGGGTTTTCATTTTACATTTTATATGAAAGAGCAGTCACACAGCTATGCTAACAGTGACAACATTTAAGTTTGCAAATTGCAAAATGCCAGGACCATTATATTAATGTGATTTTTTTTCCAGGGAAAACTTAAAAACAGAAACATCAACAACAGAACAATTTACCCCTGCACTTCACTCATGCACATTTTACGCGCAGTCTTCTACTGAAATGCATTGACCTGATATACGCTGACCATCTTAAATCATCTAAAAACAGAAGGTAAATTTCCATTAGGGATGAGCTTCAGCTCTCATTGTCAGTGCATTTGTGCAAGGCAGACAGGATATGAAAACAGGAGCGGCCATGACACCTCCTTCGCCTCCTCTAATCCGGGGAGGGAAAACAATGCAGTAAAAACGGCTGAAGCCGCAGGGAGGCAATGCTTCCCCTTGGCCTCCCGGGGACTCCTGTGAGAGCAGCCCTCTCGTTCATCTCCCCAAGCACCATTTATAATCAGCCAGTCTTTCTGATGCGGCCTGTTACTGAGAGGCACGCGATAAGGTATCGGCCAGCCCCATCTCATCTTGTTGACTGTTACATATATTGCGCAGATAAGAATAAAATGGGATGGCTGAAAACTATGACACATACAAATAACCACCGCGCCACGCCGTGCTGTTCTGTGCCGGTGTTTTGGGGTGTACTCCTGGCCGCACTAAATCCTCGCGTGCTCCTAGCTCCAGGAGAGCGGAGAGAGGCTCCAGCCGGGAGGGGCTTACCTGTCTCCATGCTGCGGCCACGGATCCACGGGCCAGAGGTCCAGCCTCCCTCTCCGGACGCCATCACCCTGTACAGGTATTCTGGGAAGGGAGGAAAGGGGGGACAGCAGACACTTCAGCACCATGGTATTCCTTTCCCTGTGCAGATTTGCATTATTTCCTGCTTATTCAAGGCCAGGGGCACCGAGGCAGCTGCTGCCTGTAGCAGAAAAGTGACCTACAATTATGCAGATGGACGTGCAGGCCCTGCAACATTGCAGCCGACAGCGATCTCACAGCTCACGCCACCGACTGATATGTTAATTAGAAAGCTGAATTGGAGTTCTGCCGGTACCGGTCACGGGAGGCAATGAAAGATGGCAGACATTACTTGTTCTCACAAAAGCGAGGCACAGAACCTGCGGGGTCTGTGCGGTGTGCGATTCTTTCGGCGGGGTTGATGAGGGGGACATCAGCAGCCAGTGAGAGTGTGACAGGTCTGTAGCCCTGCTGTCACGGAGCTGTCTGAATTCGGCTCTTTGATTACTGTGTCTGATCTGCTTGGCTTCTGCCATTGCGGAATTAGCAGAGTCACTGTCAAACGAGTCACGCGTCTACACAGCATGACATATGTACTGAACTATGTCGGAGCCTCGTGTTTTAAAGGTTCTGGAGTCGCATCCAGCTGCCCCCACCCGGGCCAACCCCCGTGACCCCTGATGACCCCCGTTGACCCCACGCAAACGGCAGCGTGTTGCTGTACCGGAGAAAGGCTGCACGCCGCTGTCCTCCGCTCTCCTGTCCCGGCCTGCGTACACCAGGATGGAGTCGTTTCCCCTGCAGTTAACCGCGCTGTCGGCTGACAGGCATCCATCCAGATTGACTCTGACAGCGTGGCTGGACGCAGCCGCCAGGTCCACCGCAGCCCCCCGCGTCAGTCTAACGTCCCTGATACAGCCGCCGAAACCTGCCGAGCGGGAGAGAGGGAGAGTCACACTACGGGCCTCAGGCCCTTCTCTCTCCACCTCCTCCTCTCCGCAAGACAAGAGTCTCCCTTTCCCTCCAGAGAGAGAGACTGTAGGAGGGGAGGAGAGACAGAGCCACTGAAACCCACACAGTAAAAGCCTTATCATTACACTCCTGTTGTGTTATCCATATTATTTTAACTGCCAAAATGTATTCAAATTTTGGGTTCTTCTGTAACGGGAAAAACACTCAAATTCATAAAATGTGAAGCATGAATAATTACATATAAATGCCACTGGAAAGAAACAGTACAGAGTAATGTGGGTTAAGAACCTTCCTGCACGTGACAGCAAGCTGCATGTGATTCATATGTTTTTCACTGCACTCACATTTTCTGGAAACGCTAAAGGAATCAAGATGTAATCATACACCCCAACAATCCAAAACAAAAATGTCCAACATGCAACACAGTACTAATATCAACATGCACCTTCAATGGTTTGGTAGATTAGCGTAGCACAGGGTGAAGCAAAGGAAGTTCTCTGTAAATGAATCAGATTCTTGTCAAAACAACCCGCGCTTCAGTGCTAATTAAACACACCAGTGCAAATTTTTCTATATTTTGTTATAATTTTAATAATATTACATAAAATATCTGCTCAAATAGGTATTCTCTGAATAAATCACCTTGGAAATCACAATGGAACTGGGCTTTGCAGCATGGATGGGAGTTTAATACACTTATGTGCAAAACCATGGCAATAAAATTTAACTTACTAAATCTGTAAGCTGTATGTTTATAGAAAAATCATCTTTTCAGCTTGTCAACAAAACCCTCAGAACCAAATACCTGCGCTGTTCACTATTTTTTTTTTTCCTGCTCACAAGAGAGGTCCTCCAAGTCTGAACAGCGTAGCAGCCAGAGTTCATTTATTGAAAAGGATGGAGGGTGAAGGAATCGATCCATCAATCAGACAGCCGCCTTACCATGCAGCAGGCTTAGACTGGAGAGGTCTCCTCTGGCCAGGCCAGCCGGGACGCCCCCGAGGTAGAGGGCCGAGCTGACCCTCAGTGACCCCCCCACCACTCCGGGCTGCTGCTCGGACGCCTCGTTCATGGTGGCGGCCGCCAGGACGCCCCTTTTGAGCAGCGAAACTCGATTCCAGCCCCCGTCGCAGTAGGACAGCCCGACCCACAGGCTGACCTGGGTCAGGTGACCCCCCCAGCGCAATGCCCAGGTGAGTATCCCTCCCTCCAGCTCTGCCTGCAACGGAACATGACAGGATAAGGCGGGGGAGTGAGCTGGCAGCGCATGGATATTCTACATGTGTTTCTTTGTTATCATTGACAAATAACCATGATAGCCTTTTGCTATATGTTTATAATTAAAATTAAATTTTACTGTAACATGTATTTTGAATGTGTTCACTCTACTACCCTATATTTAACCCTCATTTGTCTGCTTGTACAAAGTAATCTTGTGATATGGGGTGTGGTATGGTTTTAAATACAGATTAAGGATAAATAGTTTGTGACTACATCATTTCTTCTCCTCCATCGCAGCTCAGCTTTGCTAATTGTCAGTTGTACATTAAGCCTGTCTACAACCACACAGGAGCGCTGGAGTGAGCTCACAGCCAACAAAGTATTCTTCACATATCTAATTCCAAAATGCACTACAGGTCGCAAACAACAGACATCAACCTGCATGCACCAGGCAAGCTGGTAGATGGTGCAAAAGAGTAGGATGATGAGGAACCCTGTCAGACATAAACCCACCCCAGTCTGGCAGAACATAGCCACTTATCTTCCACTGCTGTGGATTCTCAGTCACTGCTGACTATTGACACAACCCAGATTCAAACATGCAGTTCTGAGCTGTAGGACTCAGCCTTGACAAATTCAACGCACAAATTCAACTAAATCTAACATGTTTATCTCTGTAGTATAAACAGTATTATGAGTTTGTACACACTGTTACTGGTTCTCTGCTCTGTCTGCTGGTCTCACACACTCACCATGAGGTAGTCATTCCCTTCTGTGTCATATGCAAATAGTAGCAGTGCATTCAGCTGGTCTGTTCTGAAGTCGAAGGAAATCTCAAAGTTCTCTCCACCGGAGAACACAGATGGCTTGAGTTCCAGGAATCCTGGGAAACCACACATTCACAAATGGAACAATGGCACACTCATGCTAGAAAAAATGCTGCACCAAAAGATGCCTGAGCTCAATCCTAATCCAAGTGCATGAGGAATGTAAATGAATGAGACCATGCTTCATAGGGTGTCACATACACACATACTTAAGAATGGTGGGGAAGGGTGTTATTTGGGAATGCATTTGGGAGAAACCCTGTCATCATTTTATAATAAAGTTCAATAGTGGGGAGGTATGTGGTATCCACTGCCAACCCATACTGTGGCAAATTTGGTTGAAAACAGTTTTTTTGGGGAAGCTGAGGTTGAATGTAACTCTCGTAAAATTCACAAATCACAAATTCACAAATCTCATGCAATCACACACAATTCTATTTCAGAGAAAAGCAATCTTGGATCAACATGACAACAACAGGGGCACACTTGGTCAAAGGGAACAGCTGAGGTAAAGTGAAAGTTTCTCCTTCTAGTTCTACACCCTGAATCATACGACTCGATACAATTTTGAAGAGAAGTGCTGAGAGCAATGAGACAAAAAACACCATTTGGCACAGCCATACATATGATGACTCCACAGCACACTGGAAGACAGCACCTACACTGTGTTTTATTGCTTGGTCTCAGAAGGCCCTGATTAGAAATGCACTACCCCTGAGACAGATCCTTGATTCACAGGGGGTCTTACCTTGTCCGAGAAAGTGCGCCCCGGCCTCTGTGTGGGCCGGACACCCCTCCCAGCTTTCGTAGACCTCCACCCTCTCCAGAGCCGTACCCCAGTCCAGCGGCGCCCACGTCTCCGAGGGGCTGTCACTCCACTTCACTTGCACGTCCCTCAGACACCCAGAGAAGCCCTGCCGCACCAGCCGGGCATCCCCTGGCCAATGAGGAGTGACGTTAAAGGCCTGTCCACCAATGGGCTGCATCTCTGTAGCATCAGTGCTGCAATGCTCTATCCCTCACACGCTTTAAAGCTCGTCTGAATCATACACCGAAAGGATGCCACAATAACTTCGATAAGTGACAGTAACATGGACACAGGTTAGCTAAAGCTCCTTCTACACTCTTTCCTTCCTCTTAGAAGTATCGTTAACATTAGCAAGGATGATGCCATTTATTGTATATGAAAAATGATTTTTGGTTAGGATTGGGTAGAATTAAATGAACTTAAATCACATGAGTGCTTTTACCTAAACACCACTAACTCATAAAATACACCAACAACAAATAACACACCTGGCTTTCTGGTATATGCCAACAGAGAAAAGCACTACCACTGTATGTGCTTCTGTTCATCTGCAGTCAGAAGCTGAGTAAATTACCTGTATCTTCTCTGAGAAGGAGAAAATCCTCTGGAAGACCACCAATAAAGACGCCTGTGTTCTCTCCTATAATGGTGCTTCCACTTGTAGCTGAGGCAGAGCCTAGTCAGAAACAAAAAAACTGAGTATCCTGACTTAATTACCCATAATCTGTTTAAAGACATAAAAAACAAAATGAGAAAACAAACATTTATACATTTCATAGCAAAAAAGCTCTTCTGAATAGGTTTTTTTGTGGTGGAGACAAACACAATAGGAGACTTACAAAAAAATAAATAAATAAAAAAATACCAAAGGTGAAAAATAAAATCTCTCCAAAGCAACACAGAGAAATTACACTGCAATACATACACCCTGCCTGATGAGGGCGCCCTATGTCGGACACAGCGGTATGCGGTTTCCTGAGATTCTCTAGGCCCTGTGAGACCGCCTAGACTGAACAGAGCCCGGGGACTCTCTTCAGTGGGAATGAGAGGGAACCACTGCTCAGCCCGCCAGTCTTAATTGAAATGCAAGTTCAGGAAAGGAGAAGCTCCATTGCCTAATTATTCTAATCACACAATGAATGGCAAAGATTAACCTTGATAATTCCTTTCCTTGGAATTTCCAGAAGCCGGGGTTTAGAGAAATTGACAGAACAGAAAGAGTGTGAAGCCGGCCTATGAATATGATGAATGAGCGCTCGCCGTGTTAACCATTACCTCGGTATCGATTGTCCACAATGATCGTTCCCACGGCCTGCTGCCTGGTAGCAACAACATGGTGCCACTGGTTGTCATCGTATCGCTTTCCTCCGTCGTCCTGAGGACTGACAGCCACAGCAGAGCCCTGACACGGGACACAAGCAGACGCCACGTGTCCTTCTCACACATCACAGAACTATGGCGGTTTGCTGCCATCAAACCCATGAGGTATAGAAGCATCAACAGTAAGCTTTACTCCACTGGGTTAAATGAACAGGGTAATTTTAATGGGACAGAGCAGATCTTTCATTTGTGTAACAGCCAACACTGAAGGCAGTGAAGTGCTAAAATAAAATTCTCTTTTTAGCCGATTTGAAACAGATATGGAGAAATTAAAATTCTTGTTTTATTCTTGTCATGTGCTAGGATGTAAATAAATAGCAGATTGATAAGCTGTTTGTTGTGGTTTAACTATGCTAGTCCTGTCTTAATGATTAAAATGAAGCAAGTGTCTGTGAATACAGGTACAGTGAGGAGAAAATGAATTCTTAAATACTAACACTATTTGAAAACTTGTCTTCACAGAAGAGCAAGGCATCTTTAGTCAGAAGAGCAAAAAATAAACAGGGAAAAAATGTCCAATGGGTCTCCGTTTCAGATTGAAAGGATTCATCTCGGTCTCTTCAGAGCACAGGAGCATGCCTGACACAATTCCAAAAAGCTTTTCACCATAACGCCATCTGGTTGTTTTTCTTTTCTTTTATATATTTATTTTTAAAAAATCACTTCAATTATTTTAAGCACCATGTCGCTACCAAAAAAACCAAAAAATCAGGCCCATGACCCTTTCTGTAAATACTCCCCCAAGAGCTGCAGAAAGCTGGTCACCTTTAATGAAATGATAGACCCTGGAATGAAAAGTCCCACAGCATTTCTTATCAAGCAGTGTCTATTTGAGTGAAAGGTTCAGATAAAAATATTCATGCCCTCTTCAGATGGCTAGATAAATAGCACTTATCCAAAGTGCTGCACCCAACACAAGGATGTCATTTGTAACTCCACCTTGTGCAACCTCTGGGTGAATTCAATCTCTTATAGAGTCTCAGAACTGGCCATGACATGTGCTGGAGCAATGGTGAATGAGTTTAGGCTGGAGTGTGTGTCATTGCAGAAGTAAATACAATGTGGAATCTTCAATATTAAATATTAATATACATTTACAGATTTATTAACTGTTCAGCATAGTGCTGAACGCTTGCTAAACCATTACCGAGCTTTAAATATTTTATTCATTCATAGATGCTATTTTATCTTGCTGTTTTGAAAATTATAATTTTCAAAACAGAAAGATGCGCAAAAGTACAGCATGGATGTGGAAAAGCACTGAAAATTGCTTTAATACCCTTTGCATTCTAAAGCAAAGCAAGTACATTAATAAAGTAGGGTCAAAAGAAAGGACCTTTACATGAGTATCCAAAAAATATAAAAATAAATAATTCAACAATGCTACACAATTAATTAATTAATTAAAAATAATATAAATGGTTTACAGGACATGATTTAAGATGCTGTGTAGTGTGTGTGTAAGCAATTGATTCATAACATAAAATTAGCCAAATTTTAATTTTTGACAGGGCACTCTGCCCAATCACACGTTTGTCAAAGCCACGATGTCCAGCTCCTCTCCAGTCCCGTGTCATAGTTCTGCAGTGTGTGTCTCTGTCCTGGAGAGCGCTCTTTCGCGATGGCCGCCCGCAGCAGTGACAGACAGGCCCCGGCACGCTTTGTTTGCGGGCTGCATTCAGCACATGAAAGGCAGGGGACTGGAGTGAGAGGCAGCGGGAGCTCTCCACGGTGCCCATTTAAGTAATCGCTCGCCGCCGCCCCCTGGGTTCAAACCGTGCACTGCAGCCACTGATACTCAGTGCACTGTAACCAGCAATAAGGAGAGCGTTTGGAACGCGGCATCGTTTGTGACAGCCTTTACAGTAACTAAATATCCTTTCATGAGACAGCGTTTAATAAAATGCTAATTAATTTCATCATTAGAAAGGGTGTGTGGGGAAGCATACCAGTTTCCTGTGTCACGCCCAATTAACAGCCCATGGTAGTAATCCCATTAGAATTGTTGAATTCACTAATGGGGGAACTAATGGGCATGCTACCAGGGGACATTAATTGGGCATGACACCACTTTTAGTTTTAATTATCAAACTACCCTAACAAAATTGTATTTGTAAATGCGAAACTGGTGAAATTTGGCATTGCGTTATTGGTTGGGAGAGGGCTGATATTCTTAAGGACACTTGTAATCAAACATCCTCCATGATTGCTTTCATTGCTGGAGCAATCGACTTGCTCCTCCACACAAACGCGGCGCTGTGTCTTAATTAGAACTCCATTGGTATTCTCGGCAAATGTCTGTGGGTAACAAGTTAATTGGACTCCAATTCAAACGCCGCCGTACTTTCAAAGTTTTTCTACCAAAAAAGACCGTGTAGTGAGTCTGTGAAATACAAACAAGTCTTTTACCACGACAGGGTTGTGGAAAAAGGATGGAATCAATGATAAGCAGTTAACTAATCCAGCTGTTCTTGTTTATTCCTTGTACCCATACTGTGATTCTCAGACATCAGTTATTGATTATGCAATGAGCATTAGTGCATTTTAATTCATTTTAACCAACACTGATGAGTAGTAGCCACCATTTTGTTGAGTTTGGCCAGGACAGAGTGAAAGGGAACCCTCCCACTCTTTCTGATAAGCACCTTTAATGACCACTGTGATTCAGGACCTATTTTTAATGCCTCAAAAGGCAGTGTCTCCTACAGCTCGGCGTCCCTGTCACTATACTAGGTTATTGGTTTTTCTGCTTGGTCCAAAGGGAAAATTGCCCTCACTGGACCACCAACACCACATTCAGTAACAATCTGGTCTTCATGCTAAATCCCCCTGCCAACTGACCAAGCCACCATCAACCACTAACCCCAATTAGATTCAGCCACCAGGCAGGAGAAGGTTGCACAGGCGGAGTGACTGCCGCCTACAGCAAAGTATGACCGCTGGCTAATTTTAAATGTAGTTTATTAAGTGTGAGAAACCGTGGGGGCAAAGCGGGCACGAAGGCCGATACCTGGGGATCAAAGAGGAAGAAAGGACGGCCGTTGTGCATCTGCAGCGCCACGTACTCCTCCTGGTCGCCCGCGGAGACGGCACACAGAATCAGCCCCTCCCCCGCCCTCGTGCGGAACGTCAGCTCCAGGCCTGGGGGAAGAGGCACACGCACACACTCTCAATATGAGTCAGACAGAGAAAATGCTGCACAGTGACCGGAAATGGATAAAAGAAGAGGGTGTGTACATCAGGCGTGTTTACTTTTTCACTGATTATAAATGGAAGATTAGTCAGTTTAGCTTTAATGTAATTAACAGACAGGGGCTGAGAGGAAGGAAAAAAAAAAAAAAGAACTGAAGAATTACTTTAAAAATACCTTCCACCTGTGTTTCATTTTGAGCTTAGATCAAAAATAATCTGCATAGAGGGAGAGGTGAATTAAAAACTACATTAGCGAAGCAATCTGTCAAATTATGTAGAAAGTTAAGCGGATGCTTTTAAGTAATGAGACATGTGAAAACAAAAGAGTATGAGAGGAGAGCTCTGGAACTGCCTTATCATCATTGCGAGGATGTTCCCATGGATACTGGGGGAAACCTGTCCCAGTGGTGCCTCTCTTTTAACTGGAGTGCTTCCTTACATCCTGTCTAAATCTACTCTTACAAAGTTCCCATGTATGCCCTCAAGTTCAATCAAAAACCAACTTTGAAGTAATACTTATACTTATTCTGTTTAACATCCTGAAGACTCCAATTAGATCCCCACTCGAATGCTGTCCGCTTCGGTTAAAGAGATTTCGTGCTTTTAATCTATCGTCATAACTCTAGCCTTCTAAACCACGTTTAAGACAAGCTGACCTTCCCTGAGACTTCTGTAAAGCATATATATCCTCCTGATGCTCTGGAGCCCAAAAAACCAGATACACTCAGCACACCACCTGAATTTTCAACTCTGAGGCTCCAGTGCTTAAGACCTTAGTCCGTGTGGGAACTGAAAACACCATTGGGGTAAATCTGCTGAGCCCAAATAATAGTAATAATAATAGAAAAACAGATAATCATTCATTTTGTTTCAATAACAGTAATAATAATAGATACACACGTACAAAAATCACAATAGAAGACAGCAGACCATCATAGGGCAGAGAAACAGATAGACTCATGTAAAATAAAACTGTAAATTTCTTGATAAGCTATCCTTGGTAAGCTATCACAGCACGGCTAATCATTTTGTTCTTACAGTACATCAGTTGCACAGTATCGGGCTTTGTGTGAAAACAGACTTTTCTGCAGCTATAATGCAGATACATGCAGGTAGATAAAGGTAGTAAAGCTGAATAAGGTCAAAAATCCCAAGTCCATCCAAATAATAGTTCCACTTCTTTTCGAACACTACAGTTGTTGAGATGACTTAAAAGTTGGGGTCAGACAAAAAAGTTAACAAAAACACTCCTTTTTAACAACAGTTCTGATCCATAAAGTTCATCCATAAAGAATAAATTAAAAAATAATCAAAATTAAAAAATGAAACAAGGCCCTGTTTTGTTTCACACTAGCGTAAGATAGATTTGGGTTTTCATTCCTTTTTTGTAAGTATATTATATCCAGCATAAGTAAAACAAACAGGACTGTTTGGCTTTAATCTGCTTAGTGCATAACCTGAATAACTTCAGTCATGTTAGCATTATTGCAGCATTAATCAAGCTGTTGCGTATTAATGAGTTTTCAGGAAATGCTAATTACTGTCATAGATTCTGCAGCACCCCATTAAATATACAAATTACAGAATTAAAGAGCCAGAGCTTTTCATGATTAATCTTTAAATGGGGAAAAACTAATGATGTCTGTACAAAGTTTCCCTCTACTTTCCACTGACTGAAACCATTTGACAATCAATCAAATTAATTAAGGAAAATAATTTGTATCATTTAACATTTTTAGCCATAATAGCGGCAAGTCTTAGAATATTGTTTCTCTGTTTCTGCCCATTTAGTTTTTATTTTATTTCCTATGGCCATGAATACTGAGAGCAGGCAGCTTCTGCCACTGACAATGAGGTGAGGACAAAGGGATAAAGACCTAACTTATAGTAAGAAGCCTTTAGACTCCTTACTGACGGACATTCCCTCTGCTGTAATAAAACAAACATTTAGCGTAAACGTGGAATACAAACATTGGTTTCCAATAGCTCTTAGTTAAGAACATTGGAGAGAAAAATTTGAGCATCCAGCTCCTTTTCTAAATATTGATGTCTGCATTTCTCTTTATATTCAAATATTCTCCTCTGCCTACAACTGCAAAGCCTTTAGTCATGAAAACAATGGTCATGCATTTCTTGTGGCCTTGCATTTTGTGATAAAATGCAAAATGTGGTGCAATGTATTTCCAATTTTGAAAAAAAGGCTGATAAGCACTGCCGAACAGTGATTCTCTAATGCAGTGGGGTAAATTCATTTCGTCCATGTACACCATTATCCTTTAACCTTTGTCATGGTGCAGATGTCTTGTCAGCTCCTGCTACAGTCCTTTACTGTAGAAGCTTGTCTGTTAAGTTGTAGCTATCACTAAAAGCTATCAATAAAAAAGCACTCAACAATTTTCTGTGAAATACAACACACAGAAGAGATTCTTTGGTAGTTCATCAAACATACACCATGTAACCTAATTTGATAAGGGGAGGCCACATAATAACTTTCCTGCATAAGGCTGGTGATGTCTAAGAGGCCTGAGTTTGTGGAAAGTGTAATTCATATTCCAAGGGTATTAGATTGGTGAAACAGTGCTGACAGATGTGTGGCGTTTGTTCTGGTTTGTTCTTCCCCTCCTTCATTAGTTGGTACCCATTTATAATCGCACCAAGCCCAAGGACGAGCTCTCCAACTGACTGGGCCCATTGATCAATTAGGGCAGAGCTGAACTCAACTTAGGGCTTGATTTATAAAGATTTATCCGTTTGTCATTATTTAAGGAAAACTGGAAATTGCAGTGCTAAATGTTAATAGAGTTAGGGGGAAAACGGCCATTCATTTCCTGAAATTGCAAGGTCAGAAAGGGTTAGCCATTTATATGCACACTTCTCAAAAGCCAATTTAATGTTCCTCACTTCCAAGAGAGGATGTACTAATTGTCTGTTTAATATAAATAGTGTATGGTCTGATTTCCCTAGTATTTCAGAATCTTGGTAAAACAAAAGAACCTCATATAAGTGACTCTGTTCCGTTGTGCTGTTATCAGTCACTACACAGTATGCAGTTCACCACAATCTATGTGGTTATTTACCACGCACAGTTACTGCTACACTTGAGCTCACAAAAGGTTTGAAGTTATGCAGTAATTTGCAGCACCAGTCTTCCTCTCAAAACTAGGATGGCCTCTAGGATGGTGGCATAGATTTCACACAATTAAAGGCGTATTCTAGACAAAAAGATATGCCAAACTACAGAAAATCAAGTAAAAGGGCCATGGTGCCATTTCATTACCTATGCCACGAAACTGCTTTCCAAAACACACTGCTTCTCTGAATGGTGCTGTACCGTTGTAACTCCATTTAAGGCAAACTGTGCTCACTGCTCAGCAGGTCGGCAGGGTGCATTGCTGAGATCTGATCACTGATCATTATTAACCAGATTCACACTCAGATACACCACCATACATTACGCTTATGCTATATCCTGTGCTGCAGGTAAATTCCATGCAAGGGGTCCACAACATAATATTCAGTCAGTTTTTGTACTTGTCAAAAGTTATGCTTTTGTCACTATGCACAGTGGTAGCTAGCAATCCAAAAAGGGCATAAAGGAGGAGCACATGCAAATGCAGCCTTCAATGTATTACAGTGATATTCAGTTTTAGCTCTGTTTGAACAATGGAGACAGTTCAGCACACCTCCAAATATCCCTGAACAAAGAATCTAAAGAAAGAAAAAACTTCTGCCTTCTCTGTAACTTTGGCCGGTTGTAACGTGGCAGAGACCAGAGGCAGATCAAAGAGGCTTTGGCCGTACTGGAAAACAAAAGCCTGGGTTCCTGAGTGTCTCACACCCAGATCTGAGTCTGAGCTGCGTCATTTGCTTACAATGACAGAAGATTCAGTGTGAAAAACAGCTGGCTGCTGGGAGGTGTACTGGAGGTTTCCACTCACCTCAGAGACAGTGTTTATGTGTGACTGCAGAGGGTCCTATAGTGGGCTCAAATGAACACACAGCTGCAAATTCCAATGTCAAATTCTAAATCAAAAAATGCAAAACCAAACAACCAATCACAAAAACCTGCTTTCATTCACCAAAGATGTCTGTTTCACAAGGACACAATAATGTCCATGTTTGTTCTAAGGGAAATATCAAACCAAAGTTCAAAATGGGAAGTGGGTACATTTATGTTACTTCTCACAAAATTGCATGACATCTGGCAGGAGAAAGAGAAGTGTTTCCATAATACAATCCTAGAGGAGTCATAAAGTTTGAGCACAACCCGGGTGTTGCATACAGAATGCTGCAGGTAGCATCTAGTGCTACTTTCATTCTCTGGTGATTTTCTCCATATTTCCTACAGTATAACTTCTACACCTCGCTTCCTGTTGACCCAACTCTGTGGGGACTTATCTTTGAGTGATAACTATCTAGATGCAATCTGACGTAATTAATTAGTTATTTCGAATATCAAGCCTGAAGCACATTTATGCAAGTTTGCTTTTTCTGAATTTACAGTGAGAGTAGAGAGGGAGCAGTCAAAGACAGGGGTTTGTGTTTGAGAGAAGAGAGGAAAGCGATGTGATAAAGTGATAAATCTGACAAATGGCTAAAAAGAAAAGGCAGAATACAAAGGAAGGACTTAGTATTAAGTGCAACGTTTGCTTCTGGTGATGAAGACGAGGGGATTTGGGAGGAGAGGGAATTGTAATTAATATTTAAACATATATATCTATATCTAATCATCAGTGTTGACCATCAGTACATCCAGAAGACAGAAAAATCCACTGAACTGATACCTCTGAACAAGCAGTGAAGGAACTAATACTATCTGCCTTGACTTCTGGAGAAACTAATATTGCTGGGATTCATTTTATCATACTACAGCTGAATACAAGGGCAACATAAAAACAGTATACATGTTCCTTTTGGCATGACTGGGGTAACCTTCAATTTACAGGTTTTACATAGCCACAGTTATTCGCAAGTCACATCTACAATTGCCATAGAGGAGTGAGGGTAATTTTATGGGGCATTTCTTAGGGAATACAGAGCACTTCTTGCAGCAAAGAGGGTAACAGATTGCAATGCATGATAATGTGAAGAGATTCTGCATGTTTATAATCAGGGTGCACAATGAAGGCATAACATGCTTACCGTCATTGACATACACAAATTTTATCTGTAGTAGAAACATTTGCCAGGTTATATATCTCATTCATTAAAACTGAGCTGACTGTAAATTTTTGCACACTGTTGTTTTGTCACACAAAGCTTGCCGCTGGTGTGCATTGGGATTAGAAGTCCAAAAAGGGTAAAATCACCATAATTATGTCACTCAAAATGAAGGGCGGGATTTATGACTGGCAGGTGTGAAATGAGAACGCACCTGTGAAGTAGGTGTTGACGGGGAGCGCCGTGCTGGGGAGCGTGTAGTAGCCGTGCCCGGGGAATCGGGTTCCTCGCAGGACGGGGGCGGCGGGGTCAGAGAGCGACGCGTCTGTCCGCTCCACCTGGTACAGAGGGGGTGGCCCGTTCAGCTCTCGCGGGGGGTCCCAGGACACCTCCATCACCGTCTGACTCAATCCCTTTAATTTAGGAGAACTTAATCCTTCTGGAGCTGCCATGGAAAAGAGGAATAAAGAGACAAGAATAGTAAGAGGAGGTAAAAAAAAAAAAAATCCCAGTACATTTATAGTCATTCCACAGATTCAGGCGTGCTGGTGTAATGATCTAATTGGTTTTCTCATATACAGTGAGTGGGAGTAAATTACCTGAGCCTGACACATCCTATGCGCATTTAGTCCATTCAGTGAGTGAGGCCATCTCCAGGAAGAGAACTAATAAAAGCTTAAAATGGGAAATGGACGTGTTGTCTTCGCAAGCCTATCTGTGCATACAAGCTATAAATTACTCTCAATCAATATTACTTCAGTCTATATAATTGAAACTCTGACATAATTTTAACTTCTCCCTAGCTGATTTAATAGGATTTATGTGAAATCTGTGAATTTTTTTTTTCTTATGAAACACAAGTAGTGAAAAAAGTAAGTTCTGCTAAATGAGCAGTCTCACTGCCAAACGGGTGCTGAGGGAATTCTCATTTTACAAATAGTCTGATGATCTTATTTCCCTTTTTTCCCCCTTGTGATTCAAAGACTGGTGACAGGAAGAGTGACCTGCTAATGAGCTAATTGGCTGGGGTAGAGAGCCACATCAATATGAGGGCAGAGATACCAGCTGACAACATGTCAACTTATTCGCGAGGCTAAATAAATTGAAGTCGTTTACCAATTATCTCTTATGTGTGTAAAGGCCGCTCCACTGACACTGTTGAGGACCGAGTTCTCAAATGAAAGAAAGAGGTCATATACTTCTGTTCCTATTTTCCTTTCTTTGCAATGACATGCAGTACATTATTATCTAGTTATGGTGTGCAGAAAAAAATAAAACATTTCATTCACGTAACAATATAATCATATCAGCTATAATAATATCTGTTCTTGCCTCTGTGCTGACATGTGTAACAGTCTGTTAGCCCTGCGCTGGATTGAGATTTGAACAAAGAAAGATCGTACATCTGATGATGTTTTGACAACAAGGTTAACAGTCTAACCAAAAGGTTAATGCTGCCTTCTACATGTTAATGAAGGAGCAGTCGGCCAGCAATGGCTGGGAGCTAAATCACAGAGAAATGCCCAGGAAAAATTATGACCCAACGTGTTTACAGTTTTGATGTTTTTTTCTTCTTCCGCCCTTTATACAGCCTGACATTTTAATGCCCTGTCAGCTTTCAGCCCTTTTAAATATGCTGTAATACTTATTTCTGTAACAGGAAAAGTATTGATTTCTGCATAATTGCTTGACCCTCTCAGAAATAAACATGCATACCCTGATTAGCTTGCAAGCAGGACACACCTGTATGTCCACCTTTACGGCTGTAATATACACACATCCTTACATTGTACTCTTATTTAACGGTTCACACCTCAAGATAAGCTTTACAGTCAGAACTGAGCAGGCTGTCTATCACATCTTGCAACATCAAAGTCACAGTCCAGCACACTACCTGCAAACCATGCCTTCTACATGGTATGCTCCATATTTTAGTGTACTGTAGCAGGAGAAACACATTTTAACTGCATGTTTCAGTGATATTAATGTTATCTACAAAAACAGGGAAAAACATTCACGAATGATATGCGCTTTATATGTAGATGTCACTGTGTGACAATAACAGGTACATCCAGACCATCAAGATAAACATGTATTATTCTCCTTTCAAACTATTAAAATTAACCTTAAAGAAATTTATCTTTCAGTAAATGATGTCTGTTAAAGGTGTCTTCTTGTTTTTCTTTTCCAGAGTTGTGTATATGTTTCCCCCAAATATCAAACAAACTAAGGTCCTACAGCAAATTCCATATTAAGAACGATATGATAACATTTCAATAAACATATGACCATGCTGACTGAATTCACAACATACAGTCGAATTAAACAAACACGTACTACTACAGTGCATTCTATGACAGTATTCACTACTTTGTCTTCAGCAATAAACTGCTATTCAGGAAAGGATAAGTTGTGTTGAAATTGCAATTTGGTTATAGGCTTACACAAAACACAAGAGAGCCACGTCCTTTAAGCATATGCCAGGCATTACAGGAAAATGACTGCTTACTCTCACAAACTATCAAAAACCCATTTAAAATATTACTTGGAAAGTTGTTTAAATAAATCAGCAATACCCTCATTCTCATCTGCCTGCAGACCCAGAGGGCTCCAGGATCATGAACGCAAGAAAACAAAATTATTTTCCAAACAATAATCATTAGGCAGCCTATTACTTGGGGTAACTTTAAACAACACGCCTTTCATTTCAGTTGCATTGCATTTGCAGGAATATGACATAATTTAATTCTGAAAAAAATTGGAAAACAGATGCCGCCTTTTCCCTTTGAACAGATGGTAATTCTGTCTAATGGCGCATCGATATAATAGTAATGTGTACTGTGTATACAAACAGTCATAAAAGCTAGGTAAGGATCAAATAGATTGCAATCATCAACATTAAATCCTGGCTGAGGTCTAGGAAAACAAGGCTAATGTCATGCACAGACTTGCGGGGACTCACCTGCTTGGAGGGAGATTGAATCAGGTAACAATTAGCATGTTGTGCTTGTTTGTCTATCTGTTTGTTACGGCGGATATGGCGTTTTTAAAGGCACAGAATAGGATTTACTGCACAGCTTGGGGAACCATGGGGACTCCTGCCTTTTGAGTACACGCTAAATGATCTCCTCTGGGCCTTTTTGATGAGAACATAATTTTTTTTACACATCACATAATGCCAAAAAGTTTTGCTGTGGATGAAAAAAAGTATCTGTTTGTCCTTTAAAGCACCAAAACAATAATTGTGCATTGTATTTTAACTGTAAATGTGTCAGTTCAACCCACAAATATGAATTATGACAACCCTGAATATTCTCAAGCATATATAGTGTGACCCTTTTAATATCGCCTCAAATATGTGCTCTTAAGTAGAGTGTGATTTTAATGAGATTTCAAAATTATCACCAGACAGGAGAACAAATAAGAGTATTTTAACAGAGATAATTAATGCATTTTACAGTTAAATATAGCTGATTGCATTTAATGGGAATTCTTTTCATTGGTTTAAATATTTACATTTTTTAAAGGCAAGAGAAAAATACAACTATGCACACAACATAGACATGTTCAATGCACATTCAACATTCTTAACGTCTTAATGTAACATTGGGTTTAGGAAGCTGAAGGTCTGAGTTAAATGCAAAAGCAGAAGCAAATGAACTGTAGCTGATGTATGCACTGTGTGGAGTGCTTCCTGGGTGTCAGTCAGTGGATAAGCAGACATTTGCAGAACAGGTATGAAAAGTTCACAGACCAGTGTTTAGCTAACAATACCCTTCAAAAACACCTTCCAACTGAGTCGCTTTGACTAACTTTTTAACAATGCTTCCACCAAGTATGATACAACTGTTTAAATCAATTATTTCAAACTATGCGCCCAAAGGGCAACAGAGATATAATTGATTACTCTGAAGTAGGGCTGTGCGATATGACCAAAATCTCATATCCCGATATAGGTCATTACATATCCCGATAACGATACATATATCACGATATAGCACATTTTCTGTAAATTGAATGAATAAATAGTTTATACAAAATGACCACATGGAAAAGTCTATTTCTGATTACATTTTGAATTATATACTCGACAAATAAAAGGTACTTACTCATATTTGATTATTTTTCTCCTTTTATTTAGAACCTTTGTGCAAATTTTCAATGAACCCTTTCGCGCGTACGGTCACACCGGTGTGTTAGCTGTTCATAGCGTATGCTAAAACCGGTGCGATTAAAACACTAGATTGGAAAAATTCTAGCTAATTTTAGCTTTAAGGAAACCGTGATGTAACATTAAAAAGTATAGGAAATGCTTACTGAAAACTATGAGAAGCTTAATAACGCTAATGAAAACATAACGAACCATGTAACCTTAGTTTTGTGCCACGTTCACTCTCCTCCATGTTTGTTTGTGCTGCCTTCCTGCCTGCATCCGTGTGGAAGAACGCAAAGCGTCGTCCAAATGACGAAAAATATTGCCGTAAAGTGTGTGATTTGCGACACAACAAAATAAACGATAGATCATAATTGGGACACAAATTATGATACGATATACGTTTTTCTATCGTCACACGATTTATATCGTCATATCGCACAGCCCTACTCTGAAGGTACAATGAGTGATATAAAATGAGTTCATTTAACACTGAAAACAATGAGAGTGGCATGTGTTTCTGAAAAAGAATTAAAAACTGACACCCACTGCATTGTAATAATTACTCAGGTTCATCTGTGTGTTACGTGGAGGAAAAAAAAAAAAAAAAGATTAAACAAGTAAAATATACATATGGATATCAAAAGAAAAAACAGCAGTTTGTTGTTTATTTAAGGATCTGTCTTATATGAAGGAAATACAACTTTGCAACCATATGGATGAGGCAATGACACCCCAACCATTTTAAGATGCAACATATTGAAGTGACCATATGTTAGGGCACTTCAGCCTGGCTGAGTGATTCATGCCCATCACATTCCAGTGTATCAATTAAAGCTTCTTGAAGTCTGCATGATTTGTGCCTCTGTTATTAAACCCTGCTAATTCATCCTACTTACATATTCGTTATAAATCTCCGGGAGTGCTCCGTGATTCATGGCAATCGGGGAGTACGCTGCAGCACATTTTTCTCCTTGTAATTAACAGTAAATTGTTTTTACTGCCGCGCAATGAATTTCCTTCTTACGCCGCAAATGAAGTACTGAGTGTGAACAGGCCTGACTGAAGGACTGTTAAAACCCATCGGGCAATTAAATAAAAAAATAAATAACAACAAAAGACATGGGAGGAAAAAAAAATAATAAAAAGGGAAACAGGAAACCCTCAACATATCCAAACAGCACTCTCTGTACTTGCTGAAATTCTGAACACCTGCAGGTCCCAGGGATAATAAGACATAAAACATGGTGCTCAAAATAAAAAAAAATGTATGAAAAACTATGAGGATGGTAGGAATGTAAAAACCCCAAAGAAGGCCAGATGAGACTCCTTTTTACATGTTTGCATACTTTGTGCAAAAATAGGCAGATCTGATTCTGTGTTGGAAAAACATTGAGGATGGTTTGCTCTGTTAAGTTAAAATGAAATGGAATCAGAAGTAACAGAGTATGCCACAATATGAGTACACAGCATGCATGATTTCAGTGTACAATTTGTTGACAATGTTTTCCTTACTATAAAATCTTTTCAATTCGCGTATCTTTCCAATAGTTTTTGCATGCTAAAGATTCAACACTGTTTCAACACTGCACTGTGCTACCAACCGTGTACATGTAAGATTTTCTTTTTTTAAAGCTTCTTTAGGAATAACTACCCTCTGCAGAGTGAGGGCAATGGGATATTTGCTTCAGTTTGTTCATCAGGCTGACACACGTCACATGTTCAGTTGGAGCTCTGGGACGACCTGCAGAATTAGTGCCTGTTTGTCACTCCCCTGTCCCTCAACAACAAGAGGGTCTTTTTAAACAAAGTGTCTGTGAGCACACTGACAGACACATTCCATTACAGCTACTTCATTAATATTAAAATGAGAATTACCTTCAAGTCACCAATTCTATCTGGGACAAAACGCATGCCCTGGTTTAAACTGGTAATTTGGTGTACTCGCGTTTTACACATGCCGAGATGTGCATGCGGGCACACACAAACGCAAACGCACACACGCACACCCATGCACACACCCACGCACACACCACAAGTGATCCAGCAGTGCATCTCTAGCGGATGTCATCATAGCAACTTACAGATGCCTGACCAATACATGACTTTGTTGCACCTGTTTTTACAACTGATATGGATAATTAAATTTTTCCATCTAGCTTGTAGGCACTACCAACTAGTACATAGATCTTGGTTCATGAGGTAAGAGTTCAGTAGATTAGATATATGTACCTTTTTCATCAATGTCACCTCTTATTACAGAATGTTTTAAGCTATAAACATGAAAACATTTTCGAGTCACCTCAGATAGCAGTGTCTGCAAGAGAAATAAATCTAATGTAAATACTGAAGAGGTATATCTGATTCATAATTTTAATATGCAATGTATACTTCTGTAAATGCAGGTGACTATGCTGTTGGCTTTGTATTTTACTTTACATTACTCTTTTCGTAAAAACTATTGCTGAGAGGCTATAGGATGCTGGTAAGTTAACTTTCCTGTGATTAAATATTTTTATTCGACAAAGGGTCCACACATCTTTGATAAATCAATACAATTTGATATCTCAGTTAAAATCAGTAGAATTATTTTACAGCTGTTTCTATGTCTTCTGTTTCTGCCAATTCTGTGTGAAATTATTCAATACAACTTGACAGGTCTATCTGCATAAGACATTTCTATTCTTTCTCGAGCTGCCTTAATATGTTAAATAATAAATTGCTTTTTCAAAGGAGCAAATATTTAATTCACACTTCACCGACAGCGTGTTGACATTGTGTGCAGTGTAATTTGAACAGCATCTCTACAAATAAACACTTTTCATGATGCTGAAAGCAAAACGTATCATTCAAATGGATGAATTCATACTTTTGCTGTTTTCTTTTGAATGTTCTCTAGACAAACACTCCAGGGAATTCAAACATACTGTATTTGGACATACCAAATACACACCCACCAATTGCCTTTACAAAGCTGACTGTTAAATACACTCCACCAATTTTCCTGATTTTTAATTTCCAACAGAACCTTACTTTTAAATGCTTCATTTTCTAAGAGGTGGCCTTAGATTTAATTAACACAACACATTGTATTATTAATATTATCATAATACATTATGGGTAACTGAAAGGAAAAGCAGTGATATGAAGGCCAATAAGATACACTACACTGAAATAAGTGAGGCTGCAAGTGTCACTTTAACACTATTCTAGTAAGCAGGATGTAACTTTACAGTGTATCTACAAGATTATCACGATGTCAACATGCCTAAAGTCATGTATAGTATCACCATAATAAATATTAAACATTTCAGTTAACAATAGGTCTCTGTATCAAAATTCACTGTATTTTGGCCAAGCAGAAAGGACAAAATGCAACACTAAAGAAACAGAACGTTGCCCAGTTTGGAAAACTCAAACAGTCAATGGCCAGAATGGGATATTTCTTTACTAATTTAAATGTGATGATTCACAACTGGTTTAAGTAGAGCATATTTGAATTTCGAGGAAGTTCCTGTATTAATATCATTGAAAAAGTATGATAATAACATTTTCATTCAGTGAGGAAGTCTATCTTAGCCCTCCAGTAACATATTTTGGTTTATGAAAATCACATAATTTAAAAAAAGCCTACATGTGTTCCTGGACTGCTGACAGTAGATCCCATTTAGGCTGAGCGCTTTATCACTTTCAGGATAGGAAGACCTGCTGTAACTTTCACTGGTGACACGGCCCCTGTGAGAGAGGAAGAGGGGGG
Organism: Megalops atlanticus; assembly: GCA_019176425.1. Lineage (NCBI taxonomy): Eukaryota > Metazoa > Chordata > Actinopteri > Elopiformes > Megalopidae > Megalops > Megalops atlanticus. The sequence goes on along the minus strand of CM032887.1, from coordinate 2,274,706 downwards.
CCGCTTACCGGCTGGCAGGGTGTGGCCGGAGACGGGCCGGCTCGACACGCAGCCTTGGCTGTTGCACACCGTCACTGTGAAGTTGTACGCCTGGTAGGGCTTCAGCCCGTCTGCTACGTACGACCGCTCCTCTGGGGACGCGCTGCGGAGGACCTGTCAGAGAACGACAGAGGAACACGGTCACGTTCAGAACCGCGACACGACGGGCGCCATGTAGTTATTCAAAGCCGTGCTAGCAGATGCACTTCTCCACAGTGACTGGCGATAAAATCAAATTAATGCCAGGAAGTCACATGAAGATATGCAGTAGGAAACCATATATGTTTATCACTAATACTACTACTACCGCTACTGTTGCTACTACTACTACAACTAATAATAATAATAACAATAATAATAATAATTTGTATTATAAATATATAATTTTAAAACCATACTAAACAATAAGAAAAAGAAGAGGGAACTACAGCATTATCCTACCCAGAACAGAACCTATGAAGTCTGAATACAGAGATACACCTATACACACAGGCATAAAAAGGTAAGCAGGTGACACTAGTAGCAGAATCACTGCACAGGTACAGTGAGGTCTGAACCTCACAGTGACAGCAGGGAGATTACACAGGCATGCTGTGGACTACACTTTATGACTTTTATTAAAAGGATATCTGTGGAGTCCTGCTGAAAAACATTAAATACCACCTACTAATTACACTAATTAAAAACAAAGATAAAGAAATCCAATTTAAAAGGAGAGCTGTTAAGGATGAAGCTCACAAAATATCCTTAAAAATTAGACTTTCTGAACTAAAGGGTGATCCTGATATGGATGGAGGTTGCTATATTAGGGTAAGGGTTAGGGACAGAGCACCGTGGTAACCCTTACAGACACTGTACCTGGCAAATGGCACAGGGTGCAAACCAATAAGGGGGAGTAGAGTAACTAAGAGCTGATGAGGAGAACAGGTAAATATGACACCTGAATTCCTAAAGCCTCCTGGGAAGGCCATATATGTGTAGGAATAGATGCAGCAGCCTAATGATAGCAGGGTGGCGTTCTGGTAAGGAGCAGGGCTCATGACTGAAAGGTTGCTGGTTTGATTCCCTGCTGGGACACTGCTGTTGTACCTTTGGGCAAGGTGTTTCACCCACAATTGCCTCAGCCGTACAAATGGATAAAACTGTAACCTATGCAAGTCGTTCTGGATAAGAGCGTCTGCTAAATGACAATAACGTACATGCACTAAACTGTACTGTACTAAAGCACACTCTGCAGAGCTGAGTTTTTCACCATGTCTGCCGGGACAAGGAAGTACAAACTGACAGGGGCCATTTCAGAAACTCACCTGTATGTGACACATTTTAGGAGGAATTGAGGTTGACTGAAACTCTTATAGATCGCACTGTGAGCACAGCCTGCCTCTCTGGGCTGGCTCTGCTCTGTGATACGGCTGCCGGAACACATGACATCACTATGGACAGCACGGGGCCTTTTCGGCACTGATGGGCCTTATGCTTCCTCAGAGTTTCTGAGCATCTCCCAGTAGTTAATGTGATTTTTGTTTGCATTATGTTATGATTCAGTTTGCTCTGATTATTTAAGCACTGCTGTTAATGCTTTGATCAGCTGTGTGTTATTGAGAATAAGTACAATCAGCTCAGAAAGGACTGTTCTACACTTTTGTGTTGCATGTGGTTAGGTAGTGGATGCAGAGGGGACAGATATAGAGCAATATATATAGTAGATATAGAGGGGTACAACACCTGGGATATGACAGGAGGTGGTCTGCTCTGGGTGGATATAGAGGAGTTCAGCACCTCGGATATGACGGGAGGAGGTTTGCTTTTGAGGTGTAAACAGAGGTACAGCACCTGAGATATGACAGGGGGAGCAAACTGGCTGGCGGTCTGCTCCTGGTGGATGCTGACTCTGTACTCGGTCACCACGCCTCGGGCGTCCGTGTCCCGGGGAGTCTCCCAGCTGATCCTCAGAGAGGACGAGGACAGAGGGGACACCTGGGGTGCGGGCATGTACTCCGGTGCTGTGGGACACACAAAGAAAGGGATTCTGGGAAGGAATCCTTATGGCCAGTCATCCAACGCAGTGTCTACAGAGAACACATGTGTGATAAAGACACAACCCTCACAGATCCTCTGACCAGGAAGAACTGAGGCATTATTACACATGTTAAATATATTAAAATACAGAATCTGGCTTGGCTGCTTAATTCAGTGAAATAAATTTAAAAAATCTTCAGTCTAGAAAGTGTTATAGTTCCAAAGAATTCACATGATTTAAAAAAATATATAAAAACTCACCATATGAAAAACAGCTGTTTCTTTTAGCTAATAAAAAGTTGACAGGTAACGCTGTAAAATACAATTAATCCAAGTGTACCCTGTCTTTGTCATAGGGTAAGATGTGCAGATATGAAAATAAAACTCTGTATTTCACATTTCTGTGTCAAAATGTGAAACCATGGCTGACAGAAACACTTAAAGAATTTCCACCTGTCTCCTATCCATTATTACTGTTCAGGTCTGCTCCTCAGAGTAAGACTGCACTGCAAGCTTTTCTAACCCTCTCTCTAAAAAAGAAAGAAAGGAGGAAAAAAAAAACGCTAAACAAAACAATGCGTGTTCCATGCAAATGTTGTGTTTGCATTTGGAGGAGCTGTCATACAGTGTCTGTAACACGAGCCTCTTCAGCTCTCCCTGTATAATAAGCTTCTATCGAAAATCAATTCTCCAAAGGAATCTGAAGTTCATGGCTTCCATATCAGATTGACGAAAGTAATACATTTACAGAGAGAGTGTATGGATTTTTCCCATGCCGTAGAGCTGCACTACACCACGCCAAACGTAATTTATGGTTATTAGACAGTACTCTAGATATTGTTTGGGGCACAGTTTTGCTCTGATAAGGCATATTACCACTTTGGAATTCAAATTATTTAGCTGCAAGCTTCAATCCAATCCCTTGTTCAAAGTAACTTTTTTTTTCTCTGAGGCTATTGTTTCTGTTAATTGCAGTAATTACAATAATAAATATTGTTGTTGAATGTCTTGTGGCAGCAGAATAGTGTAAGCTACAGTTGTGAGAGTAATGCATACAGTATAAGCAGTAATAAGAGCCTTGCTTTGTCCCTGCTTGGTGTGATGCTCTCATTTAGTGTCACACCACGTGTTTGGGTCACTTACCCCCCTCAGCTGTGTGTCCGGTTGCCCAGTCAGACAGCACACTGCCGGCCATGTTGACCGAGAGCACCCTGAACTGGTAGGAGGAGAAGGGCTGGAGGTCTGACACCAAGGCGCTGCTCTGAGGCGGGGTCAGACTGTTCTCATTGGCTGAGTCCACGACTGACAGCGGATTCAGCCAACCGCTGCTGGAGAAAACCCGGCGCTCCGGGATGGAAGTGTTTGCAGTCTCCTGTGAATCCATGGGCCCACGCATGATAAGATCATACCTGATTATCACACCTGAGGAAACACACAGGTAAGGGGAGGGGGTGAACAGGGATGGAGGTAAGCACTTTCTACTCTACTCATTCAACAGGACTAATGAATTAATTTTAACAACATTAATGACTGTCAACCTGAATAATGTTTCCAGTAAGGACATGCTGCTTTTCTCTTGGTACATAATGAGCACTCTTTTTTTAAAACAGTGTAGATGATGTATTTGACAGTCCTGGTCCAATCATAGATGAGTGTGCAGTATACAGGAAATGTGACATGCCCTAAATGTAAAAATTACAGTCTAAATTATGAAAAAATGAACAGCATACATAGACCCAAAAGTAGAATATCATAATTATAATTCATGACAGATTGTCTCTTCATGTGACCAAATACCATCAGTCAGATTAAATAATTTAGGTATTCCTTACCATCAGGCTTGGAAAACAAACACCCTGTACAGAATCTGCATGAATCTGACTGATCACGCATGTGAAAAAAAAAGGCTTTATGATTCTCTCAGAATAGCGCAGCCACAGGGTCTTTATTAAAATAGCCCCACTGAAAAACATCCACCAATACTGTTAAAATACCTGACCTAAACTAAACTAAGGTAATATATTGGAAACAGGCATGTCAAATGCCTTGGGCAGAGAATGGGGAGTTTCACGTGTTTCCACTCTTTCATGGTTGATTCAGAAAGATATATTTTCAGCATGCCCACCAATGGAAAGCTTGGAGGCTTCCCATTCCAGAGAGATATTCCACGATCACATCAGCACCTGCAGACTAAAACCACAAAAAGCGACGCAAATCTACATCGCTATGGACACTACACAAATGTGTCTATCTGTGGAGATACAATGAATGCAAGACAATGCATGTCCATCATTCATTGCCAAAAAGCAGTACACAACCAATACATGTGTAGAGCTTACTGTCAAAATATTGAGCTGGAGGAGAAGGAAATGGGTGAGAAATGAAGAAGGAAAAGATAAGGCTTGGCTGCATGAGAGGTTAATACCTCTTCCCTGACATTGCAGGAACACCTGGCTGATTATAATTGCAAACAGGTGTGTACCAATTAGCCTATCACCAATAACACAATTAACAGGCATCTACACATAACACTGACACCAACAATTAACTTGCCTACTCCACATTTAAATCCTGATGGAGTAATTTATTGAAATCACAGTATCTCAGCCAAGACTATACATACATTAAATTATACTTAGATACTATACTGTTCATTTCTTTTATTCAAGCTTGACAATTCTACATGTTGAGCTTGTCACTCAGGCAGGCAAACATACATCTTCTCTTCCCTGTTTTTATTCCTGCCAGAAAAGAATTTTGTTTAAAAACACAATTTTCAGATGCTTATCAATATGTGACAAAAATTAGTTTATATTATCATTGCTTTATGTCATCAAAAACCAATCAGCATATATACACATGGGAGTCCTCTACACCGTGAAAATTAATCTCTACTGTAAATAATACAGCAGTGTGTTAAAACATCTAAATATCCAAGTATGGCAGGAACACCTTTCTTATAGTCAGAAGCATTGTATGAAATCTAACGTCTCTGTTGAATCAGAATTAATATTGTTTAATGTGAATAAAACATACAGAATTTCATAATTTGAGAAAACATGTAAAAATGGAACCTCTCATTATTTATTAATCACCATCAGGTAAAGAAATGTACCTACCCCATTTCAGACTCACAGTCCTGCACTGGCCTACAAATCTACAGTATCTACATATAATATGGCTCACTGATGTTGCATTAAGACTAGGTCTTCACATATGAGAACATTTGAAGAAGAAAAAAACATGTATGCACTTGCATTACAGTTGATATGTTCTACACTGATCCAAATCTACTAATCACAGTCTTTTATTTTAGCATTCCTCCGAATTCCTGCTCATTAATACATCCAGAATGTAGGCTGTGTACAGGCCTATCCTTAATTCCCCTTCTTTTGTGGTATTATGTTCTCCTAGATTAATTTGACCTGCATGAGGTCAAATTCCATTTTTATAATCACATTTCCCATTACAGTTATTGTAGAGTTGAAGAGGGAGGCTTTGCAAAGGAAATAGAGGCCTTCCAACACAATAGAACCTTATAAATTGTATTGTGTTTCCTGCTTAGTATTCACAATTATATAACATCAAAGGCTATTTGCTGTGTGCCTCTATATTAATGCCGAATGTTACACAAGCAGACAGAACTGTTTTGGGAATGGAGGCAATTCTGTTGACTAAAAACAGGATGGCACAATGCCTACAACAACATTGCACCATATGGACAACCATTTTACACAGCAACGTGAGCTTTTTGAGGAGCGATATTTCAAAAGGAAGGAGAAGACAGATAATGTTCAATGAAGCTCTGTGGCCCTCATTACCGTTACTGTAACACAACGGCTTCAGGTTGAATGACAGTGGATGAGGACAGAGCTCTTGTTCTGATGCAGTGTTGACTGAGGTACAGTCTACCCTGTGGCAGCAGGTGTGATCTCACCTGGGCAGGTGATAGTGAGGTGTTGATGCTGCCAGTCCTCTGGCTGGTACAGGAGTTAAAGAATAACGCGTGTGTCTGACTGTGGTTTTGCAGGAGTGAGGCCGTGTGAACCGGGTCTTACCGTTGGGCTGCACGGGGGGTTCCCAGTCCACCTGGAGAGAGGTGGGCCCCGCGGTGCTGACGTGGGGCGCGGCCTGCAACCTCGGGGCGACCTGGGCGGTGACCACGCCCAGGGGTTCGGTCTGGGCGCAGCCGCTGTTGGTGCAGGCCTGCAGGGTGAAGTTGTAGCGGGTGAAGGGGGTCAGGCCGTCGGCCAGCGCCTCCGTCTGCAGGCCGCTGTAGTGCACCCTCTCCTCCCTGCCGCCGGCCGCTTCCACGGACCTCAGGACGTACTTCTCCAGGGGGCCCGTGGTGTTCCGGGGGCCCGTCCAGTTGAGGGCGACGCTGGTGGGCCCGGCCCGGCCCATGAGGGCCAGCTGCAGCTCCTCCGGGGTCGGGATTCCCGAAAGCGTGCGGTACCGCACCGCCGCACTGCTCTCCTCGCCCTGAACGTTACGGGTCACCAAACGGTACGAGTACACCGTGTACGGAGCCAGGCCCACGTCGCTGAACGCCTGCGACTCTGAAACATTAAACCACACAACATTAAAAACCGACTAATGACTAATGCATTTTGTGTACCTGGGCATTTTAGATCAGAGTAATAAATAGTGAAATTATAGGCTCATTAATGTTACCTCACTACTGTCTGATATACTGCTGGGCAGACGTGTTTTATTGCCCATACCTTAATGATAATGTACATGATGATGTTCTTATCATACATGTCCTCAGGCTTTAGGCAAAAAGAGCAGGAAGTGCAGGTTTGTATGGGGAAGACTGGGGAGGTCTAGAGAAGTGGGCTACACACACACACACACACACATTTCCCCGCCGGGGGAATTAGGGGGCTGCCTGCACACGTGTATGAGGTCATACCCAGGGACTACAGCACAGTGTGCAGGGTGTGTCTCAGGGTGAACTCCAGGGTTTGGATGCACCCTCACCAAATGGGTGGAGGCTCTGGGTGGTGTAGATCTCCGCCTCGTCTCGCAGGAGAGTGTAGGTCAGGGCGTTGCTGTTGGGGGAGTCCGGGGGGCTCCAGGTCAGCTGGATGGCACTGAAGTTCAGAACCGTGCCCGTGGGAGGAGGCTGCTGGGATGGGGCTTAGAAGGGTGGAGGAGGGGTGGGGGCAGGAGGCAAAAAGACACATTTTAACCCTTAACATTCATCAAGGATATAGCAAAGAGTAAAAAATAAACAAGAATCTTCAGTGAGGAAGTGTAAATGACAAGGTTAAAGATGGCGGATGCTGGCAAATGGAACAAATGTACCAGGAGCGAAACCCTGGAACAAACATGTTTCATGCATAAAAGTGCTAACTTAATAAAACAGATTTGTGGGGCAACAGCTTCAGACATTAACCATCCTTTTTTCACCCTGCAAACTGCAGAGACATTAAAGGCCATAAAAGTGGAGGTGTGGCTGGAAGCTGGGCAGACATCTCCACGCTGTGTGCTGTGAAACAGCCTCCATAAACAGGCATGTGCGCGTGTTTGATGCACATAAGGCTGTTTTACATCTCACCAGCATGTCGCTTAGTGAGGACACAGAGGGAGGTCCCTGGGGGAGGCTGAGGGGATGGGGGGGGATTTCAGACACCCGGGAAGGCATGCACTTCCCTCACAAGAAAGCGAAACGTTTATGTTCCCGATGGCGGATTCACATCGTTTTGGGCGCGGAGGAAAATGAAGAGGACAGTGGGTGTGCTGACTAACACCCTCTTGCTTTGAAGTGAAGTCATGCGCTTCAAAGCAAAACAAAGAGCACCTGAACGGTAATGGATTTAACAGTGACAGTGGGGTGAGTGCCAACAACAGCACTGCAGATTCTACCAGCTAATCACCCAGCTATTTCCAGAAGAAACGAGGGCTACGGACAGCACTGCAGAGTCTACCAGCTAATCACCCAGCTATTTCCAGAAGAAACGAGGGCTACGGACAGCACTGCAGATGCTACCAGCTAATCACCCAGCTATTTCCAGAAGAAACGAGGGCTACGGACAGCAGTGCATGCTCTCACGGGCACTCAGGAGGCGGATTTCATGCTGACCTTTACTGCAGCCCAGCTGGTTGCTGGGATCCAGGTGGCTGGCCCCCTGCACACAGGTGTCACACTTGTCTCCGGTCACAAACAGCTTGCAGAGGCACTGGCCAGTCTGAGGGTTGCAGGAGCCGTTGAAGCTGCCGACAGGATCGCAGCCACAATCCTCACACCTTAAGGACAGAGGCCAGAGGGCAAAGGGCAAAGGTTAAAACCAGCTGCCCACACTCGCTCCTCAGGATGTCATATATGCCAATATAAATTCAAATATTCAACCCAAAATATTAGGACTAGAGCACAGCATTCATCAAATATTACTAGATGTTCAACTCATATTTACATTTTTAATGGACATATTGGAGAGAATACCAGACATTTTGGAAAATATACTAATACACATTATACAATTACAGAGATGAGTGAGGCAAAAACTGATTTCTAATATAAGTTGTATATTCAGATTTAACACTTTGAAACATATTAAGTTTTGTGAGGAATCACACCCGCATGGGAAAGTAAATTTACAGCACAGTTCCAGGAGCATCTCCCCTAAATACACAACAAAACACTGCTGCCTCCAAGGCTACAACGGATCTTTATGACTAGAACAGGCATTGGCTTGGATCTTAATGTCTTTGCTGCCTGTGAGATTTCAGATTAGGATTCAAGATGTGGATAAGATCTGTGATCTGAGATTTAAGGATAATGATTTATGATATCATATATTTCTCATTATTTTATATATCTAAATAAGGGCTCCTGGCAGATGGGTTGGGGGCATCCCCCTTGCCCACCCCAGTCATGTGCTCTCCCTAAATGGACCCGTTCACAGATTGCCGTGACAGTTGTCTCCGAGGTGCCACGAGGGTCTGTGTGTGGTGCAGCCCCAGTGGGTCGTGCATTAGGTGATTTGGGGGCCAAGCGCCTGACACCCCTTCCCACAGCTGAGAAAAGCCACACACCCATAATGAGCTGCAAATTTGTTCTGTCAACTGAGGGGACTTTTGGGGCAACGCCTCCCATTTCACAAATGTGGTTCGACCTTGACTCCTCACAGGGAGACGAAAAGATGAAAGAAGAAGCCTTCCAACTTCTTTTAGTTATAATCAATGCTTCCGACTGTGTCATACACTTATATATGCTACTGTTTTAATTTCTGTATTGTTTTCTTGCAGTGATTGCATTCTGTATCAAATATTGGAAAACTATATTTCTTCTGACCAAAAGATGGTAAGAGGATGTCTGATGTGTCAATTGAAAGGTCCAGTCTCAGGTTAACTGTAACATTTCAGGACAAAGTTAGAGGAACCCAAGTGTAATTTGAAAAAGGTTAGTCTTCAGAATGCGGCACATGTTGGTGAGATGACTCCTCCTTTCTGGCAGTGATGCTCAGTTCTCTAAGGTACCAGGACAGAAACTGAGGGAGTCTTGGTCTGGGGCTGCGTTAGGGAACCACAGAAGGCTTGCAGGAGACCAATGGCTACAAGTGAGCAGGGAGAGTTAAAATCTGGAGGTAAGTAGGAGTTTCCATGGGTGCACTATTCCAGAATGAGAATTCTGAAACAGAGTCAGGCTATGATTGGCACACACAGTCAGTTCAGCTTTGAATGTTTTATCAATTAAAACACATTAATGACCATGTTCATGCGCCTCATGAATAAACAGAAAAATCTACTATCATCTAGAAATATACATTGTCAAAAAAATAAAATACATAGCACCTACACAACCTGAATTTACTGAAGCACTGCCATTTATTGAAGAACCATTCTGTGTGCCACATTGATTACTGAATAATTCTCCAACAGACAATCAATAGATGGATTTATTCAAAATTGATCACATTATAATCCCTCCTTTGATGCTTCTGAATCTACATATATAAGTAGATCCTCCTCTGCTCATAGCCATATAAGGAGCATGTAAATAAGACATATCTATGCTAATGTGTTTCCAGGATCTTTTGCCACTGTGAATACATGGCAGTCATGGCAAAATAATATTGTGAGCTGTAAGTAATATTGTAAGTGTGAAACCTGTATAAATTAGAAATTATATTTACATAAACATATTTATGGTTCAGCTTCCCAGTAAAATTATCTGAGTTTCACTACGTACGATAATGTGTGGGCCAGTATGAACATGAAAAATTTATTCTTTTAGTGGAGGGTAAAATATTCTGAACAGCAATCTATATATTTCAACGTTGTTTGAGATTTGAACTGGCTATATTAAAACACAAAGTAAACAGCATTCATTTTGTGCAGGTATAAATCTACAGACAGATACAATCCATTCCTCTGTAAATTAAAACCTAATCTAAAACCCAAGGTTAAACAATTACCCAAACATGACTTTCCACAGAGTATATTCTGTCATTCACTACCACAGGAAATATTCTGTAACCATATTGTGAGTTTAACAACACAGATTAAATATACTGCAGTGGAGGGGAGAAAATAAGAGGAACAAAATAAGATGCATTGTCGTATTGATTCCAGGAGGATAAATGGGTTTATAATATTTAGATAAAGAAATCTTTATTGTGTTGAATCTCTAGATGCAGTTAAAGCTTCCCTCGTAATCAGTTTAAATAGTTCATTTTTCATCCTTACGGGACAGAGTGGCTTGCTGAATGCATTGTACAAACAATGATCCATCACGACTCGTATGGATTAGCAATTTGTGATGTCCAGCGGCCATGTTGTTGATGTATTGAAAACACGCGTTCACTGTATTTGCCTCTTGCCGAGCCTGTATCACAATTAATGTTCTCTCAGCTCGCTGTGTACCAAACCATGAAATTTTACTTCAGAAAACATTTACAGGCAAATGAGGGTTATAATCTTAGCTGCTAACGGTGCTTCCTGCTGTTGCTAAACTTCCCACAGTGTGGGTATCAGTGGAGTGTTTCTTTAATGATTGGTATAGAAGGTCACTCGAGAAGTAATCGAATTATTATTTTTTTTTTTATCAAACTTCATACTGTTCAATTCAGTTCAATTCAATTCTGTTCAGCTCTGACCAGAACAGTCCAAATAATAACCTGTGTGAAAGTTGCATGGAGTCGCCTGGATGCATAGGAACCCGGTTGTGGTTTTATTTCTTTATGTAAGGCCATATGCTCTCACTGGTGAGCTGCAGTACTGTATATCATTAAAGCCAGCTAATGCATGATGTATTTACAGCTTAATTGATGTCTCCAACAAATCATGCGTGCCAAGAGCATTAAAACTCTGCTTCATTTAGAAACGGGTTACTTTAATGGCTATTTTGACCTTTACGAGCAGTGTTTGAACCCTCAGGCCTCCACCCACCTCAAAGGCTGGGAATACAATAAAAAAGAAGATGCCCCATCTTAGCAGGGTACGGAGTGGTGGAGACTTCATGTGTCCTGAAATAACAGGTCACTCTCTGTACTTGATGACTGGAGGTGACTACTACAGGTGAAGGAGTAGCTCTTCTCGCTATTGTAAAATGAGCTCCTGTTTTAGAGTTGGTTGCTAAACTGGGGGGTTTGGGGTGTGTAACTTGCCTGCCGGTCGCAGGGTTGAAGCCAAAGTGCATCTCCTGGCAGTGGTCACACCTGCGTCCTGCGAGAGAGGGGTGTCCGCACACGCACTGGCCCGTCGCTGCGCTGCAGGCGTGGCCCAGGGCGCCCACGGGGTGGCAGTCACATGGCTCGCACCCGCTCGGCCCCAGCGGGGACAGGAAGAAGCCTGCGATGACATCATCAGAAACGCAACGTCAAGGGGGGGCGTCACCCAGCGCCATCCTGCTCCAAACGGGACCCACTCCCGCAGCGTGACACGGTGGGGTGGGCAGGGTGGTCTCGGCAGAGTCCCCTCTCACCTCGGCGGTAAAACCCGCGCCGGCCAGCACGCCGCTGTCTTTATGAAGTGGGAGAACGCGCCGAACGGCGGCGGCCCCGTCGCTCTCCTCTGCATCAATCAGACGGTGGCGGGGTCTGAGATGTTTCAATCACGGCCTGCTTCCCCTCGGGTGAAATACGCCCGGGGTGGGGGAGCCTCAGAAACACAGTCATCAGCCTCCCAGATGGATCTCCCTTCTCTCACCACTTTCAATTTACTCCTGCCAGACTCGCTCCCGGCTCACATGCTTTATGTGTTCTCTCCTTACAGGCACCGGCAGCGGCCGGGTGCATCCTCACTGTTTCATTAGGAGAGGTTAGCTGCAAATCTACGCCACCTCTACACGCATCCCAGCTGCTTCTACACAGACATGTCTCCTTGGTCTATAGTCAGGCCAGATGCAAACGATAAATAAAAACTGATGAGGTGCACATATATAAATTTAAAAAAATTATATTTTATTGTTGAAAATTATATTTCATAAAGCTTCTCTTTATAATGACCCTGAACTCATTCCCTAACAGGAAGAGAGGAGTGAGTGATACAATACACAGCTCTGCCCTTGACTTTCAGATATGCTCGCCGGTCTTACAGTAACCAACGCGGCTGCTAATGGTTAATCTTCATTACCAGCACAAAACGCCAGCTGGTGCTTCCGGCCGAGGGAGCCAGTGACCCCTGACCTCTGGCAGGACACACTGCAGCATGCCCCTCCCACAATCAACCACTCGCCACAATGCAAGATGGGGGTGGATGGGGGGAGGTCCAAACTGCCATGAGGCGCCGCGGGCCCCCGCGGGCCAGCTCATTCCTCCTGGCTCCGCTGGCCCAATCGCCGATGGGTGAGCTGGCACCGGGTTCAAGAGGAATGGCCCGCAGCTACGCCGAGGCACTGCTAGGCCTGACCGTGTCTGCCAAACCCACATCACTCCCAGGGAGAAAACACAAAAACAAACAAAAAAGACAAAACTGCAAGGAGCCAGGAGCAAATGTGAGGAAGCCATTAGAGTGAAGAAAGGGAGCTTTGTAATGCAAAAGAGTTTGGGAACAATGGCGTGCAATTACAGTATGTGCGATTGTTACAGTAAACAGGATGGCACACAGTACGGCGAGTCACTGCTGCAGTAATTCAGCATAATGAGCGAGCACAGTGGACTGTGGGCTTAATAAGCCTGCGTATCCTTGCAAGGTTACGGGCTACGTCTCACTACTCGGCTGAAATCCCCCCGCGCGTCCCGGCGCGGAGACGGCACACTCACCTGGCTGGCACATGTCGCAGCGCTGGCCGTAGCGGGTGGGCAGGCACACGCACTGCCCGCTGGCCGGGTCGCACACCGTCCCGGGCACGGTGCCGGCCGGGTCGCACCCGCACGCCCGGCAGCCGGCGGACTCCGCCGCGGTGGACAGGTTATAGGAGTGGGGGGCGCAGCGGGTGCACCGGGGCCCCTGCACGCTGGCCTTGCAGAGACACTGGCCCGTGGTCTTGTTGCAGACGTCGGAGGCGTTGATGGAGCCGCGGGGGTCGCACTGGCAGGACTGGCAGCCCACGGGGTTGCTCCTGTCCAGGCTGTGGAAGCCGTCCTTGCAGGTGTCACAGCGCCGGCCCTCCACGTGGGGCTTGCAGGGGCACTGGCCCGTTTCGGGGTGGCAGGGCCGTCCCGGCAGGGTGCCCTCGGGGCTGCAGTCGCAGGGCCTGCAGGTGCCGCCGGCGCTCAGGCCGTAAAAGCTGGGCGCGCAGGTGTCGCACAGAAGCCCTCGAACCTGCGGCTTGCACTCGCACTGCCCCACGAAGGGGTTGCAGAACTGGTGCAGGGCGCCGTTCCGGTCGCAGCCACAGGGGACACACCCCTCGGGGTTGCTGCTGTTCAGGAACTTGAACCCGAAGTCGCAGCGGTCGCAGGTGGGGCCTGGCAGGAGAGGGGAACAGAACAGTTATTATTATTACTGCATATATATAAGGATATTGCTGCAATGTTGAGCTCATTTCATCAACTCATTCTAACGTTGTCTGAGTCCATTTCTGCTGCATGTGCCTCTTTATAAGCCTGTGGTCCAAGAGCTGCCATCTGTGCTTCATCTTATACAAACTCACAGGAAACAAAGCCTTCATCAGTCTTAAAATCCGGCCATCATCACATTACTGCCTCCCTGCTTTGCCAAAACAAGCTGAGTATATTAGTATATCACGGAATATTAATGCTTATGCACACAAACAATTAACATCGCTACAATGAGGAAAACAGACTGGTCAGTAGATGTGGCCAGTGTACATAAGTCAAAGGCCTGATTTGCACTGAACGTAATGTATGGCTAAATAAACAAATAAATAAATGTGTGAAATATTACACATGAATAAAAATTCAGAAAATTTCAACATTAGGCAAGGTCCTTTTACCATGATGGATGACCCACCTCAGGCGCGGCACTTAATTTCACTAAGAGAAAATAAATAAATTAAAAGGTACAAGAAAGGCGGCAAAATGTAAAAATAACTGTGAGGCTGAAAAGAATTACAGCTCATTTGGAACTACTAAAAGTGGTCTACACGGATTCATATCATACCAAGTTTTTAAAATATGCGCGGCGCTTATTTGAATATGCCATACATATTCCTGACAGGTAATCTATTCCTAATGTTGCAGAGCAAAGCCTATAGGGCATGCCGTTTAGATTTAACAAGTGCTGAGGACTCAGGACGCTTGGCATTTACTCCACATTCAACCTGCTTTTTATTCCACTTCAAAGCCTTTCTTTAATGAATTTATAGATACTAATATATTTCTTCCCATCCATATTTTAACCTCATTACGGAAGCATGTTAAATGTGCTATGCGGCTGAGTACTGTGATCAATTTATAGTACGATACACTGTAATTTACCATTATTATTAGTAGTAACAGTAGCAGTCGTAGTGTTAGTGTTCAAAGCAATTAATACCTGGTGCACCACACTCAAATATGAACCACCACAAATAAACATGTGTTATATTACTTGGATTGCCATAAAGCAGCTGGGCAGACTTTCATTAAAAAAAGTAATCTCAGTAATGTAAATAATGCCAGCTTCAGCATACATACACCAACACCAACAAGTAACCAAAGACAGCAGTGTTGTTTTACTGGTCTCCAGTCAATAAAAATTCACATGTGAGATTAAAGTCCAACCACGATGCTTGACAAAAACTGTCAAAAATAAGAATGCTAAAAATTGCTTCCACTCTTGTGATTGATGTTGCATCAAGTGTTTTGTTTTGAGATAATCCACACCCATTTTTGAGGGGGATACAGCTCGGGCCTGAGCTATTTGCATATCACACGCCTCCTTTTGCTTCTGTTTATTCAAAAGGCTTGACACAAAAGAAAAACAGACACATGGCTATACTGTATTTGTTATTCAACCACATATTAATGACACGCATATTGTTTTTACGTGTAGACCATCGTAATTATGCAATATGCATGCAAATGTGTAAATGCAATTTCTAATCAAACAAATATAGTAGCTTTTTTTTCAACGACACCACACATAGTCAGACACAAAAAGAAAAAAAAAGAAACAGCTGTTTTACAAGTGGCAATTAAAATGTTCTTCAAAAACATATCTCATATAGTTCCTTCTGGGTAATATCATCAGCACCAGAACAAGTAAAGCTATTAATTTATTTTCCCTCATTGCTGAATTCTCCCATTTAGAATTTCAGACACTAAGTGAGGTACATATCTGTACACGTAACAAACTACATTTGTAAATTTCTAAAACAAATAAATATTGAATGAAAGAACGCAGAAAACGAATCGTAGAACACACATTGTATGGGAATGTAAAACCCTACAACCCTGCTGAATCTATGGACTAAATAAAAGCACCGCAGTGCGTAAATTAGGTCAGGTGCTGGCGTTTACTATTAAATCATAGCAAGTGAGCTCGTGTGAGTGTCCATGTGGTACGCATGAAGAGGGATGCAGGCTTTGCTACCATGCAGTCCTCACTTTACCGGTAATGCTCCGTGCATAATATTCCCATACATCAACATTTCAAAGTGCATTATGCACACTGTGTACTTCGGGCACTTGATAAATTTTGTCCTTATGAAGCTGCTGGCCCCCTCCAAATATGCTGGAGGTAATAAATTGCTATAATCAAATCTAATTTCTGAAAAATACCTGTGGGAGCAACAAACAAAAAAGCCAGTCCTGTAAGAAGCATGAAAAATAACAGGGACAGGGGTAGTTTATTATAATCAACTTGGCATTGAATTACAAAATTAAAATTAGGTGGCCCTTGATAACCAGACTTAGCAATATACATGATCTTCTGAGTAGCGTTCGTTTGCATTTCATAGGAAACAGTTCAAAGGCACATAGGAAAAAAAGGGAGGAGATTTATCACAAAGAGGCTGGGAAGCCTGGAAAAGCTCAGAGAAATCCATTTGGCAATGGCTGGTAATAAAATTATTATTAATAATAATAATTATAATAATAAAAAAAGACAGATTTGCCAGGAATGCATTTGGTGGCAAACAATATAATCAATGCATTTACTCACAGCCAAACAGGGTTTTTGAAGTATTGAGGTGTGAAATTTCTGTCATTTTTTAACGCTTTTAGATAAAACTGGCAGAGGAAAAAACTATAGTAATTGTAACACATAAAAATGAGAATGTTTTGAACTGGAAGCTTCAAGTGATGGTATTCTCATTGACCCCATTTCCACATAAATAAATAAATAAAAACTTGAAATAAATGTCCTAAATGGCATGTCAAGTATTTTTTTTTTTTGCGTGTTCTGGACCACGGATCTGATGTTATTTCCATCCTTCAGCGGGCCGGCGTGGAGAGAGAGATGGAGAGAGAGCGATGAAGGGAGAGATGTGGCTTGATACCTACCGATTACGTTTGCCTTGCACTGGCATTGACCTGAGTCCTGGTGACAGGTAATATCTGCCTGCACGGTCCCCGCGGTATTGCAGTTGCACGCGCGGCAGCCGTCAGGGTGCGAGGAGTGCAGCTTGTAGAATCCGTGTTGGCACTGATTGCACTGTCTGCCAGACACACGTCGTCTGCACTTACACTGGCCTCCGATCTGCGGGCGACAGAGAGACCACGTGACCGGGCTCCAATTAGTCAGCCTGTGTGCTGTGCCGTGAGCGGGTGACATGGACGGGCGGTTCGCCCTCCTCTGCGGCCCTGTTTACCTGCGCTGCCAAACTGACCGAGGGGGGGGCAGAGGTCACAGCACCCGATCACGGGGGTCTTTGTTTGGTTTGTTTGTTCATTTGTTGTGTGCAGGCCTTTGGAAGCTGTTAAGCGGACCCTGTAAGTACTCTGCTCCGCCTGCAGACTGTCTACTGTAGTGGTGAGTGCTGCACCTTTATCAGACCATTTCCAACATCCACGAATGAAACATGTGCAATCAAAATGGCCCTGCATATTACAAGCCACAACTAATGTGGATAAAAAGATAATTAAACAAAAAGGAAGTATATGGAAGAAATGAGTTAGGGGAGAGAAGAGGAAAGAAAGAGACAGGAGGGGAGACTGGGGACGAGGTGCTCACTGAATGATACAGGGGTGCAGTCACAAGCGTAAATGCTCTGTGTGCTGTTCCACACGGAAACTGTAAGAGTGAAAACTGTTCATTCACTATGAATCCCTAACAGATCCACACCAAACTAAGAATGCTTCCTACAACTGTAAATTCTCAGCTTGAGGGCCACAGAGGAACAGGTTTAGCTGAGAGACAAAGCCAAGCAAGCGGGGTAAAAGCTGACATATATTTATGAATATTTATGAATATTTATGAAACATCATTCAGGCGAAATTCATTAACTGAAATCTAAACATTGAGGTGAAAAACATTGCGTTATTACCAACTTTGAACACCCAGAAACACATTCCACCATGAACTGAGGGCAAAAAAAAATAAAAACTGAAATCATCAGTGTGCAGGGGGAAATAATCATTCAGAGAATTTAAATAAGGTAACAATCTCACACTGGTGACCCGCACATTGATTTTAAATTTGTCATCCAGTATATCTATTGGCATGACTCTGTCTCTCCAAAATGGGTTTCATGTTCTTCAGATAAAAGAGAAGGGAGACTCTCCAGAGGGCAGGCACCTTAATGACACTTTTACATATTTGCCAAAATCCTCTACTGATCACAATTTTGATAAATGGAAGTGGGAATCCCTGAGTCTGGGGCGATGCATCACCGTGGCTGCTTGTGCTTATTGGGGGAAATGTCATTAAGTGAATCCTGCTCTTACTGTCACACATATGAGGATCCTGGCACTAATTCCTCAGTCCTATTTGTCACTTGTCACAAATCTCTCAAGCAAGGCAGCAGTAGTATTACCTTTTTTTCTCCCTCACAGATAACAAAACAGCTTTCTGAGGGAGAGAAAAAAAAATCCTGCAAATGGTGCCTGGTGCTGTTAGTGTATCCGGTTCCTTTGTGTAGATATGGAAGCGGTAAGGATGTAATATAAATACAAAGCAGCAGAGTGCAGCCTTCACAGAAGCATGGAGGAAGCCGAGCTACAGGACAGGTGAGGACACCTGGCAAGACGAAACGCAGTGGCCGACCAACGGCATCGCAAAACAAAAAGGAAAAGAATTCCAAGCGCATCTCAACATTTATGAAGTGAGGGGGGTCTGAGGGATGACAGAGGTGATGGGGAGGGTGAGAGAGGCCTAGCAGTGTGCCATAAGGAGCAGGGCTCGTAACAAAGGTTGCTGGTTTGATTCCCTACTGAGGCACTGCTGCTGTACCCTTAGGCAAGGCACTTTCAGAGCCCAGAATCGCCTCAGTAAATATCCAGCTGTACAAATGGACAGCATGCAAAAATTGTAACCTACATGTATGTAAATGGCTCTGGATAGGGGCCTCTGCTGAATGACAGCAATGTAACGTAATGTAGGGCAATGTAACTTAATGTAATGTAATGTAACGTACCGGGTCACACTCCAGGCTGCCGTTGACCGTCCCCTCCGCGTGGCAGTCACACGGCTTGCACGCATCCGGTGTGGCCGGGTCAGCGTCCGCCTCCCTGAAGAACAAACTCTGGCACAACTCGCAGTGCCGTCCTTTTAATGAGGGAGGGGAGGAGAGAAAGATCAATGTTAACTGATTAAAGTTCAATCATATTATAGGACTATGATTTCAAATTAAAAGCTGCAGTCTCCAGAGAGGTCCAGCGAGAAATTTGTAATTTTCAAGATGTCCATTTTAATGTCCCCTCTCCTCTCTACCTGCCACGGCGTTAATGCCGAGCATATGAAAGAATGAACCCGCTACCAATCCTGCTTTACTTCATTACACCTCCATCTGTTATTCAATAATGCCATATTTCTGCAAACCCACGTCCCTGAGGCACGCTGTGTGCATTGTGAGTTTGCACACCGGCCACTCCACACCACTCTGTTCAATATCACAACTGTTTCGCTGCCGTGGTCCTCTATTTTAGGTCAATAAGAAGACTAACATCTTTGTACGTTTGTATATATTTGTATATATATATTATTTCCCAAGCTCAGACATAAGTTCTTCCATATTAAGAGTGACAGTTTTGAGCCAGTGCTTTCTTTCTTTCATTATTTCCACATACATTTTTCTGAGCAAATGTTAAAAAAAATCAGCATTGTCATGCTTTATTTACATTATATACATTTATGATCGACTCTCAGTGTGAATG
>CM032887.1:2192500-2250000 GCA_019176425.1 Megalops atlanticus | reverse complement strand
CTCCCTCTCCCTCTCTCTCTCTCTCTCTCTCTCTCTCTCTCTCTCTCTCTCTCTCTCCCTCTCTCTCTCCCTCTCTCTCTGCACCAGAGTAATAGGACTTCCCATTCAACATTTATAAATGCCACTGGAAATATCAACTCAGTGTTGTAATGTACAACAGCAAACCTGACAGGTCTCCATCAGACAGAACATGCGGTTGTAGGTCACTGTTTTAATTATTCATCTTAACATTCAAACGCCGCCCCCCAACCCCCCCGCCTCTGTCACACGGGCGTAATCTCATATGAGCAGTGGCATGTTTAAAGCCTTGCTTCTGGACAGTGTGGTCATTAAAACGCACCGCCTTTCAGGTAAAGGAAAGGTGGGGAAAAGCGGGGGGTCTGCCAATGTGGTTTTGGGTCATTCTCATGCAACCGCAGAACAGACACTAACGCTCCTGGATGCAGGTTGGCACCCTGTCGCAATATCTCAAAGGCAGAATTTACACCCATTTCAGACCTGTACACACACACATCAACTCACAGCCACACAAGCGTCTGAACTCCCAGAGGGGGAATGCAGAGCCGTTTGAGGCTTCCTTTGTCTGGCCGTCATGGCCCTCTGATAGCTCAGACAAGGATGAGAGTGAGGGAGACAGAAAGACAGAGAAAATAAAAGGAGGGGATATTATATTATACTTCTGTACAGCTTCTTTCATTTTAAATCACCTTATTCTAGTTTGTATTTTTTTTTCTATTTTTCTTATAAAATTTGGACACTATTTGAAAGAGGGAGGGAAGGATGGCTGGTCTTAAATGTTCACATCCTTGAAATGCTTCAGCAAAACTAAGTAACTGCTGTCATGCTAACAAATCCAGTGTGACTACTTGAGTCTTGGAGAGATGGAGAGGGAGGGGAGGGGGGAGACAGAGCCAGCAAAAGAGAGAGACCTCCAGACTGAGAGAACCTCTGAAAATACGGCAGGATGATGAGATTTCACAGTCTCTAAATCTCCATTCCTCTCCAACATTAGAACTAAAGCTTAATTAAAGCAGCTTAGTCCTCAACCCATGAAGAAGAGAGAGAATGACTTTATTTCTTGGTGCATAATGTCATAATTACCATAGTCATAAGAGTAGTGACTGTTTAATGAATGGATGTACACACTGTACGACAAGATGTTTCTGGTAGGGTAATGGAAAAAAAAAACTCGAAATGCCTGCCAAAGAGATGGAGGGAAAAAAAAGGTACAAATTGAGCCCCTACAGCCTGCATAAAAAGAATACATTAGCGATGAGTTTAGTTTCCTTCACACAGTAAAATACGCCGCTGTGTTTTCCAATGCTCCCAGTATCAATTACACAGGGATAATCAGTGCACTAAATGCTGAATTATTCAGAATGACTAATAACAGACATGTCACAAGAGCCAGGATGCTGAATAGATCTTAAGAATGTAGACTTTCTATTTTTAATATGTACCAGGCCCAAAGCTACACTTCCCTGAACATATGTATTTGCTTAATATAAAAGGGTGAACAAGAGCATATGTTAAAATCAATTTCTTTCAACACAACTAAATGTACCAGATTGACTGAACCTCTTAAACACATACTCCCTTAACACCCTCATATACATACAGCCTGAACGCTGTTGCAGTATTAATGTAACTCTATAATTTTTGCTCAGCCATAAAGTTACACTTACGAGTGAAATATTCTGAAATGAATGGGATTTGCCCTCTGCATATGCATTCCAAGAACAAAGTCAAAGCTCACATTATTCCCACTGTTAGGTTTAGAAGGTTCTGCAAAGGAAGTTCCAGATCTGTATCTATGGTTGTATCTATCAGCTATCATTACTACCACTCTCTCTTCCCTGTGATAGATGAGTTAAGTCCAGTCTGCGTGCTTTGGCTCTCACCTGCCGCTGATGGTGACCTCGTCCACCCCGTAGTACCTGTGTCGCAGGTGCACGCCAGGCTGCCGGGTGTGGTACTGGCCCTGCAGGTGCACCCTCACCTGGGAGGCCCTGACGAACTCCTGCAGGGCCGGGGTGTTGTAGAAGTCGTTGTAGCCGCGGCGCAGGTTGGGCTCTGGAGTGAGCACACTGAAGGTCACGTTCCCGCGAGAGTAAGGGACACCGCTGCACCGGGAAGGGAAAAAGACCATCGGGGAGACTGAGTGCTTTGCACAGATATATGTAGCATTACAGGTTCTGTCACTGTGGGAAATGAATGCAGGCCAGGCTGTGGAGTTCTGGTTGTGAGTGCTTAACCACTGCCTGTATTGTTGAGCCACATTTGAAAAAAATTAGAAACAATTGCTGTGTAACTGTCCTACTTTAACCCCAGAATAGTGCTAATGTTACGTGTCAATTTAGCCCAGCAATTAGGCTAATGCTAGTCTATGCATTACCACTGCTGATGCTAGCTAACAGGAATTATGGCTGTTAACAATGTCCCCATGCTCTTTGCCAGGCGTAAGCCAATCAGGTGAGAGCAAGAAGTCAATTTCTTTAAAAATATGACCAACAACATATCATTTAAAAGCAGAGAGGCAACGGCTCAGTCTCCTCTGGTTGGCTAGGCCTGGTAGGCAGGAACAAATTTACATAAAATACTCTTAAAATACACTGGAGGAGTGACCAGCACTGAAAGTTTTTCTGAAATCACAAACTTCTGCATCTGTATTTATTTGTAAGGAAAATCAATATCCGTCAGTTCTTGCAGGGCAAATGAAAGTCTACATGCAGTGTTTCTGGCATGGCCTGGTTGATCACTACTGGGACAGTGCGCGTGAGGATTGTCCTCAGTTGCCCCAGAGCCCTCTTCACTTGTAAGGGCAGTGGCTGTCTCTCCTGCATTATTCAATCTCGGCCCCCAAAAAGACACAGCGCTTCTCCCCTAATACCGACAGACTTATCCAGGCCAGGCCAGGTGTAATCGCTGCTTTTCCCCTGTGCCACCGTGACGTTTCAGATCACGCTCTGTGAAGCCTTCATGTCTGCGCTGAGGTAAACTACTGTTTTCACTGTTTAAATATTCAAACGTTCGCCGCCAAACACCTAAACCACATAAAAACACCATAAAGACATTGTGACTGTGCAAATGCAGTGAATGAGACGAAATGGCCTGATATATAGTATCACTCATCACAGCCAATGCACAGATGTGTCTGTGGAAATGAATACAACAATGAAAAGTCACAATACAGTGAAAGCCCAGCTGAACTGCAAAGAGAAGCAGAGGAACAGCTATGTTTTATGTGACACAATAATAAAGAGGAAGGTTTTACAGGCAAAGTGTATTTACACGGAGAAGACGGGCAAGAACATAGCATGTGACATCTCTGCACTTTGTATGTCTTGATGTGAAAGCAGTTCCTTTGAATCAGTCCCTAAAGACTGAAGGGACCCTAGAGAAGGCAGCTGGGTCCGGGGGTCACCAGCTCCTCTGCCTCTGGGCAGAGCAGGGTGAGGAAGTGCTTTGTAAAACAGACCACAGGAAAATTTCTCCACACAACTGCCTCAGCTCTGCTGAGAGCTCTGGCATCCTCCTGCAACCCAGAGTCATGCTTTATCAAAAACACACACAGTATGCAAGCTTTATAACTTCTGTGAGTGCACTTGGGACAGAATAACAGGCAGGAGAGGCCTGGTGCCTGCTGCCATTCAGGAGTTCTACAACAGGTAGAAGTATGGCAAGGTCAGGGATACCTGGGAAACTGCAGGCAGTTGACAGAGTCTGGCTCCTCCAAAGGGCCGTTATCCGGCATCCCAAAGACGCTGCAGTTCCTGGCCAGGTACTGCCAGTCTCTCCACTCGGAGCTGCGGCTCGTTCTCCTCTGAATCCTCACCGCTTCAGGCTGTGGGCTGAGGAACTGCAGAATAACATAGAAAACCTGCAAAGGAAGCGTGGAAATTGATAGAGGGAAAATATGCATGAAATACTAAACAGCAATGGATTATCTATTATCTGCACGGCTACAGTCAACGCTCCACTGACTCCTCCAGCACCTCTCCGCTGTGAAGAGGAGCCTGAACCCCCCCCCCCCATCGATGCACACATTCACTGCCATCTAATTCTAAGGGTTTGTAAAACAGGTCACCGCTTTGACGAACCACACACTTCAAAAGCCAGGACTCCCAGTTTTATCTGGTGAATTGAACTGTGTTGAGAGGAAGTACCGTGTCCATGTGGTCTGAAATCCACCCCTCTCACAGCTGAAAAACCCCCTTCTCTGCCACCTAAGCCTCATGGGCCGATTTCACAACTTACAAACAGAGGAGAAAAAAAAACTTTGTCTTCTTTGGTATGCTCAGCTTTAGACTAAGATGAAGCTACTGTTTCACGCCACTCTGACAAAAGATTATCCCTCCACACACACAAGTGCAGGGAGCAAGATACAACCCAAACTCTCTCAGTCACACTTACGCAAAACTTCTGTAAAGTGATATTTTAAACCATCTGATATGCGTGCATTCATTTTAGGTGCTTCAGCTCATACATCTGGGACGTAATGAGGATGAGTATGTGTATGTGCATGTATATGAATATAGGTATGTATATGTGTATGTGTATATGTAGAAAGACACTGGTTACACTCAAATTTCAGGTTTGACAGAACACTCAGATAAGGTTTTATCTTAGTGTTGCTGGGGACAGAGACCTATACTCTGAAAATGCCTGATGTGGATTTTGATATTTTCAAAGCTTTTTTTCCCCAATTCAGAAAACATGCTAGTGAGGGCAAATTATAATATTATAAACAACCCAATGCAGAAAATGACAGGGGGTGGACGTGCCTAAACAGCATTCATCAAAAGAAAGAATTCACCCACTGCAGCTAGAATATAACATCCTGTCTGAGCTACACACAGAAAAATCAGAAATTTTTTTAAAATGTATATTTGATCTGGAATAGCAGGGATCAGCACCAATCTTGGCTGCGGATTTTTTGGCAGGGGTAAAGTTGGAATAAATGCTGTACTAAATGTACCACTCAGTTGTGCAGTGCTGGCACTTAAACTCAAGGCACTTGTGAAAGTTTTATGAAAGCATTTTACGTCTTTAGAAATGATACATATTTTAATGTTCATTTTACAGTAGTGAGTAGCAGTAGGTAGCAGACACAGACATATTGAAGGGGTGTCTTTTCTCTGTAAGTGGTATTAAAATGGGTTTATTTAGAAATGCCAAGTCATTCAATTGCAGAGTTTGATGGAATCAGCATTTCTGTACTGCTGTTATCATCTTCAAATGTCCTAAAGCATTTTTATTTCCATTCAAACTTTCCATTCAAACTTAATGCAGCCACTCAGCCTTCTATCGCAAATAATGAACTCAACATGGCATCCAAAACAAATTTAGTCAGATGTTATTTAAACCATTAAAGAAGTCTAGATTCCACTTGTAAATTTTCATAACAGAGCCCCATTTGATAGCATATTCTCTTCATGTATATTTTTTACATATCACTGTCAGTTTTCTTCACTAGTATCTGGTTGTTCTAATTCATCCGCTTACAGAAGGGTAAAACAGCAGTGTTTTATCAGGATTCCAACCGAGAACCTTCTGTCACATGTTTGCTTGCACTTAACCGTCAGGTTTGCCTGATGTTACCTGGTACTCTCCATTCTCCAGGTCAAAGGTAATGGTGACACCCCTGTCCTGCTGGCCCGTGCTGGAGAAGACCCTGGAGATCCAGCTGGTGCCGATGTCATTGTCGTTGATGTAATGCAGCGGGTGGGCGTCCAGGTTGAGCCTCAGCACCTGATTGTTGGTAGTGTCCTCCGCATCATTGGGAATGCAGTACCTCTCCACCAGGGGGTGTACTCTGGGGTGGCTGGGGGGGCAGCGGCACTCCGACTGAGCGTGGAGGTGAGGGAAGGTTCCGGAAAACACCTCCACGATCTCTCTGCGGAACAACGAGAATCACAAAGAAAAGGGCATTAGGACAGAATGATGACTCCACATCACTTTACATACAAGATGGCCAGATACAAAGAGACAATTACTTGTGTAACGTTAGGTCCTACCTATCTACTAGATTATATTTGTTTATCATAAGGGACATCAAAACTAATATTAAGACATCTTCATAACAACATCAGTTTAAATATCAAGTTGATTTGACTAATCTATATGCCACCGTAACATCATTGAATACTTTCAATCACTAATGCAAAGGCAAACCCTAATTTCGACAAATAAAGCTCCAACCCACCTGTTTGTTAAAGTCATCGGATAAAACCTGAAATCCTGCATCCTTCCGATGAACTGATTCGACCCTGCGAAAGACACATCAATGGCGTTTATTGAGGACAGTCTGCACGATCCATAGGGACTACTGGATTAGCTTATCAGTTCCTTTATTCCGGCAGAAGAGACACTGACTGCAGGTGTTGGCCTACTGCGCTTACTTATAGTTTGCTGTCACCTGTAATGCATCTGCCTCAAAGCCTCAATGGCAGAGGCAGGGAACTTAAACGTGACAGTCTGTACAGATGGACAGATAAGGTTCCCTCCACACTGAAGACATAAGCTCTATTGGCTTTTAATGGCACTATATAATCATAAACATGCCATTACATAGGCGTGCTAGGTTTCTTTTAAGGCTTTTTCCTGGCTTTGAATGTATGTTCGCACCACACAATCCGAGATGAAGTATCATTATGTCTCGTACGTTGAAACCCTGAAAACTTACAATGGTTGATAAGTGTTGTACAGCTTTAGATGCCACAAACAGCTATTTGTTTGGAGTTGGATCAGTTTCCCGTTGCAGACTAACGGACTGAGCCCCCTAGAACAACACATCAGAGGAGCTGTTCCATGTCTCTGCAGACAGAAAACGTTAAATGGGGAAGAAGGGGTGTGTGTGTGTGTGTGTGTGTGTGTGTGTGTGTGTGTGTGTGTGTGTGTGTTTAGCGGAGCTTACTTTAGCCCAGAACACTTCTGCATGGATCTGCAGCTCCCTGAGCTGGAAGATCTCACGACAACTGCCAAGCTATTTCTCAATGTTTGGGCGAGCGAGACATCAAAACCAGAAAATTCAGAGCCCTAGGCTTTGGATGGGGGCTCTTTTGCATGTTAATAGGATTACGCTGACTGAAACTTTTATTGTTACCGTGATGATATGGCCTGATTTTTGCTGTTAAAAGAAAAAGTTTCTCTGTCATTTCACTCTTTCACTCTTATTTCCTGAACAGCAGAACTGCAGTAGCACTGTATCAAACAGTGAAGCCGAGACTTAGGGACCATACTCTTACTGAATGCATTGCATTTGGTGAGAAGGACTAACAGGATAGAACTGATTCCATTAGACTTTGCCTTCAGCTGAGGATATTCTTTCTACAATTTTTACAATATAAGGTACTATGGACACAACATCACAGGGAAACAGGAGAAAGTACACACGAGATTGATTGGTGATGCTTAATTTTCCATTCAAAAAAGTTTTTAGCAACTGTTACAAAACGCAGTGCAAGCAGTGATACCTGTGGTGATACCTATGGTAAATTGAGGCAATTTGTCAAAACAGCCAAGTAGCACATGATACAGATGAGAAAGCTTACTTATGGTATACATCAAATAGTCAAATAGTCAGATAGTACATTTAGAGAGTAAATATGCAGCATTTACAGTTTAGTAGAGTCTGGACACTGGACACTCTTTAGGATTCTAAGAGGTAGAAGCGGGCCAATGGCATGCTGATATTACTCTATGTGTATCTATGTACTGTGTATCTTCTGTAAAGACATTTTCAGTGGCGCCTGTGCATGCAGATTCCTTCCTCTAAGATGGAATGGGGTTTTCCATTTTCCAAAGACAGAAGGAAATTAGTAGTGCTAATTAATCACTCCACCTTAACTGAGTTTTCTGCTGTTGTTTAATTACCGTGTGCAGGTTACGAGCTAAAAGCGATCAATCTGAAACCCAGCATTCTCGGCACGTTGCAGTTCGAAAAATACCTGATCAGTACTACAGATTTAACTATACTGTGTACAAATGAAGCCCTATATCACTAATTAGGACAATAAACACTGGGAGGATGCAACGAATGAGGGAAAACACAAAGCAGGATCTATCCAAGAGGAAATTAATTGATGTTATAATTATTTTTCCTTCTGATTTATTACAGCTCATTTAAACTCACGCACACACGCACGTCTTTTGTTTGCTGGGCATTACTGAAATCCCGCACTGTCTCAGGGTGTCGTGGGATTATTATTTGTGACCATATGGTCACCATTGACCTCAATGAATATTCTCTGCGATTAGCAACTGCTGGCTTCGTTCCTCTTGTTTGCATTTCAAAATGTTTATTTCTCATGATAAACTGAATAAGTCAGAGATGTATAAGAACTCCCACGATGTTTTCTCAGAAGATTATTTATATCTTGTGAGTCCTTTAAATTTGCATTTGTTCATTCAATATCTCATACATGGTAGGGCTTCCTATTTAAGGACATCTGATCATCATTTACCAGATACATGCATTAATAGTATTAGTATTAGTATTAGCAGGCATTGTAGGAATAACTGTAGCTATCACTGATTATTTTTGAAAGAGTATTGTTATTATTAAAAATGATGAATTAGTTCATGATTAAAATGCTAACAGTATCTGAAAAGCAGTAGCTGTCCATCTTACCATTGTAGCCCTGGCCGATGCGGACGGTGGTGCCGGTCTGAGCGTCTGCTATGGGTCCCGCCAGCGCCTGCGTGTCGAAGGCGGTGTTGTCCTCCTCCAGCCCGTTCAGGAAGAGGCTGGCGCTCGTGCTGTGCACCTGCAGGCCAGAGAGGCGGTCAGAACCACGCATCCGCCACCCTGCATTCCATTGCATTAGCCACCCTGCATCGGCCCATGCTGTATCCCACTGCATCTGCCCATGCTGTATTCCACTGTATCCCCACTGCATCCAACTGCATCAGGCACCCTGCACCCAGGAAGTCTGTGGGATACTGATGTTTCAAGAAATGATCCTGGTCTGACACTGCTGGCCATCCAGCTTGCACATACAGTATATGCTTCGTTTGTCTTGTGCTGGAATTCGCTCTGGATAAGAGCATCTTCTGAATGTAATGTCATATAATGTAATGTAATGATCCAGTATTTACTTAACAGCACATTTTTTGGCTCCTAACCAGTTGCAGGGGTATTAATAACTGGAGGTCACCCTCTCTGACATGTGGTTCTGTAATTACCCAGCTTTAATGACAGAAACAAAGGAATCTCACCTCAAACACAAGCAGATCTTTCTCACACTGCTGTGCCATAACCAAATAGCCAAATCTGGTCTCACCGCAGAACAAACCAAATTTCATAACGGTTTGCCAAACGAGGCAGAAGGTCTGCAATGACTTATTTATAGAAATCTAGACTTCCTCTACTTGCAAATTTACATTGTTGAGGTTTAATTGCTTCTGGCTTCATCTCAATCTTAGCAAAGCGTATTTTATCTTACGCTGTTTTTGACTTAAAACAAATGCATGAAAAAGCATGATAAGTATTATTATGTTTAAAGAGCAGTAATACAATTGCCCGGCCTCAGATCTGAAACTCCAAAGCGCGTTCACAGGGCTGAAAAACTTCAGTGTGCAGCCTGCACCCAGCCTCCCGCTCTGCTGCGCAGCGCTTTGCACAGATAAAGTCCCTCTGACACGTCGGCATTCCTATGTTCCACCACAGCTCGCCTTTAAAAGTTAAAAGGTGCACGGAAATAAGTCTACCAAAAATTCCCTTTGGATGAAGGCAACAGGAGACAACTGTCTGCCTGGAGGATACTTAAGCCCGAGACTTTCATGACGGCTGATTGAAGACCGGGGAGACCATCCTCGGAATCTCTAACCAGCCAATGACTCGCAGCACGAGATCTGAGGCCGCGTCAGGATGATGTAAATGAATTCTGAAGCGCTTCATCCTATTTAGTTCCCGTTTAGGCCTTTGAAATAGGTCCAGCACTCCATTGTCAGTTTTCGGAAGTTTTTTTTCTCTCTCTCTCGCGCTTTCCTCTCTCTCTCTCTCCTCTCTCTCTCCTTCCATCTACTGTCGTGGCAGCGTCTTTAAAGAAAGCGTTCTCTTTTTTTTTTTTTTTTTGTGGGCACCACCAGGATTCTCGATTCTCGTCCTCTCTTGCCACAGTCTGCTTGGGAGAGACACATAGTCTGAAGGGCTCTATAGCACCTCAGAGAAACACTCAAATCAAATCAAGAGGCCACAATGTTTGCCCTGCTGGAAAACAGACCGAGACACAGGGATTTCAATTGCACTTCTGGGTCTTGTTCACTGCAAATAATTCTACAAGTTGCCAAAAAAAAGTATATAACAAATTTTCACTTGACCTTCCCATACATTTGTTATCATTGCCTCAGTCCTAAGGGCTTGCCAAGTTGTAAATTTACGACACTGTAGAGAAGCAAATTAAAAGCTACTGATCCAAGTTCAATATTATGAAATTCAGACATGCATTTTGTTTGTAGTTTTTAATTTTATAATTTGATTTTTTCTTTTCTTTCATGATATTTGATTTCAAAAATTAGTAACAATTTAAGAATTGAATTGCGTTCAAGTAAAAAAAAAAAAGGAAAAGGAATGTTAGATTTGAAGTTGACAGTGCCTTATTTTGCATCAAATGAGGTAAATTTCAACATTTCATGCTGTTGAAACCAGGCAAGGGAACAGTGTTGTTCCAAAAAGACCACATTAACACCTGGCTACTCTCCCCGGAAAGCTTTTAGGACCTCACAGCACTGAAACGTTAACATTTTTTAAAGGCCTTCTCAGCTTTCAAATAGGTGAAAGTGCTCTGTTGATCTGTGGAAGTATTTCTAGAACACTCCGCTGGCAGAACTGGGTGTTCTCGGCTGCTTCTGCAGCAGAGTCTGCCTGGGACTCCTGCCTCACCCTGTGCTGAATCACCTCTGGCCACTGCACCTGAGGATCTTTCCCTCATGCTGACAGGTGCTCTGCTGAAAGGCTCCTGCAGGGATCTCTGCGAGTGTCAGACCACCTGCACACATCGTATTTAAGTGAAATCAAAAGACTCATTACTTCATGCAAGTGTGTATGCATGTCTGTAGAAAAAAAACATGTATACGGATTATGGTTTATAATGTTCCAGACTTCTACACTGACTGATGTCAGTGTGGTCCACGCAAAACAATCAGTCATCACCGCACCCCAGCTTCCTAATCCAGGTGTCGTTCTCTTCATAAAAGGGGCGTGTCAGTTCCTTTCAGTGTTTTTATTTCTTGATATTTAACTCAACTTCAGCAATAACAATCTCTATGCTTTATTTAAAAAAAAAAAAAAAAAAAAACAAATGGGACCCCACTGGCAGATATAAGGACTCAGACAAAATATGATGCAACAGCTCAACAGCTTTATTTACAGTTTTTTCCCCATGTCCTCACCCCACAACATCACACAAGTGTTGAGTCTGAAATCAAACATCTTGACATTCAGAGAGAAATTCCATTTGGGCATACAAACCGCCTGTACGGACACCAGCCATTCCTTCGCACTGATTAAACACGTTATGTTATACTCAGTTTTGTCACCGTGACTCATGGTCTCCCACACTGTGGCCCGTGGTTGACAGATTGTGTTTGGCTGTCACATCTTACCAGATTAGAAATTCCTGTGAGCTAGTAACAGTACGTAGCCTCCAACATACCGGTGTCATGAAGGTGCTGTTGTCTTCATAAAAGGGGGAATCAGTCTCTTTCTGGGCTCTTTCTTATGAAGTTCTCATGATTTGAAGTTGATCATGTCGATTGTTTGATATTATTATTATGTGTGTTCCTATACCTGTGTATGTTAAAATGTCTATAATATAGTACAAATGTCAGAGTCTTAGAATATATTACAATACAGCAGAAAATCCAATTTAATTCACCATTTCTACTGCAGAAAAATGTATCATTTATTTATTGTTTATTTTTATTTTTTAAAAGCATCATTCAAGTCATACAAGAAGAGCTAGCCTTTTCAAATACAGACATCCATCTATCTGTCTATTTCTGTGTCTATGTATGTATGTATCTACCTGTTTATCTAGCTCACAGCAGCAGCAGAAGCACAGAGCATGACAAAAGTAACAGCGCAAGTAGGACAAAGTCAATAAAAGATATCACTTAACACAACAGCACCACTTGATGAAATTAAGAGCGCGCATTCTTTTCCCCGCTTTTAAGCAGAAAGCCATGCCCCTCCGGGCCTGGCCTAGAGAAAGACAGCCCGGAGAAAGGGGGCCTCGCTCTCTGGCCTGAAGCAGGAACAACGCGGCGGCCCTGAGTGACAAATCATTCCATGATAAAACACTTTCCATTTCAGTGCCAGAGGAGCTGTCAGGGCCCTGGAAATATTCCACTAAGGACGAGGGTATCAGCAGAAGCAATCCGCTTTTAACTGCGCAGCTGAAACCTGCGGGAGCCGGGCCCTCTATCTGTACAGACACACACTGAATGTATTATTTATGGTCCTCGGCCAGCCTCTCGGTGACTGACTCTTATCATTTAAATGAAGCAAAATGTTTACCTATTTGTAATTTGTTACATTATCATGTGTTCCACAATACATTGGGCCAATCCCACTGACATATGAAATATAACTGTCTGAAAGTTGCTCCCCGGTATTAATGCGGATGTCTGGTCGGGTGCCTCTCTTTTCGCTGTCTCTCTCCCTCTCTCTCTCCGGCGAAGACCTGATGAACAGCCAATTTCCCTTTATCACATTAACACAGCCATGAGGGAAACACATTTATTCTACTCAAGTACACTAAAGATACAATTACCAATCTAACATATACATGCTTTATATCAGCCAGGTTTCTCCCGGTATGAGCACGGCAACAATATATTAACACTAGCATGACAGTTTATTTAAGAAAGGAAAATTGTCTCTGTGGAGAGGGACAGAAGTTGAAAATGTATGGGCAAGGCTGCGTGTCAGTACTTTAATAAAGGCAATAACTCTTTACAGACTTTTCTTTAAGCAGGAAGCATATCCAGGGATTTTTTAAAATTTTTTACAGTATGACTGAAACGAGCTGAAATCATTTCTGCTAACAAGCTGTGATGCGCCACGCTGTTTTTTCCTTTTTTTTTTTTTTTTTTACCTCCCTCACCACCCTCTCTTTTTTACTTCTGTATAGCTACAGAGGATTAGTGAAAAATGTTAACCCTCATTAAAACAAGCACCTTCCCCATAACAATTTCAAGGTCCTACACAAGCCTCAGCAAAGCCCAGGGATGATTAAAACATTGCGTGAAAATTTAAAAGTGCAAAACGTCCTAATGGATTTAATTGCCATTGATGCCATTAATCACGAGGGCGTAGTGGTGAGCAGGTTAAAAAGAGCAGGCTCCTGCTTCGCTGCTGAAACGAGCAGGCCGGTGCTCCATTTAAAACGCTCCCCCTTGTCCCTCGCCTTGCACGTCAGGCTGCGAAAGTACAGCACTCTGTCAAAGGGACCCTTTCAGAAACACCGAGGGGGGAAAAGGGCTTCCCACCGTGGGCGTTAGCCGCGATGTTAAACACGTAAAAAAGCTCAACTGCAAGTACCATCCTGTAGGATGATTTAATAGATCACCTGGGTGACCCCGGGCCGTCTAAAGGCATGTGGGCATAATGGAGTAGGCTTGGTAGCTGATAAGAAATAGACTAGTGGTAACCAAACACACTAAGAATGAAAAACTGCAAATACGGTCTAAAAACTGAAACAGAACACTGAAGACAACAGAGAGTACAAACTGTAGTAATGGAGTATAGTCCATGCTATGATGCCTTTAAGCAGGTATTCAGGCCAAACTTGGGCCAACAAGCTATTTATTATGTAGAATAAAGACATGTTTTATTCAGAACTATCCATATCTCATGACTACTGGTATGACAGCGTAAATGCTATGGTGAGGAGAAGCAAATTATTACTCTTTCTGTACAAATTTTCAATGATCATAACTGAGAAGAGCAGAAGTAGCCTAAATGTAATGGATTTCAAGACTGAATTAAATGTATGATGAAAACCATAACAATATACACACAACTATAGACGCATAAAAATATTCAGATTTTTGTACTCTTTGGAAAAGACACAGAATGTGTAGCACTAACACCCATTAGCACTAAAAGTGGAAATGAGAGCAGTCAACATGTTACCGTGCCTCTGGTGTTAAGAGCCGAAACTTAAGCGAATCACTTGAAAGTTAACATGAATCCAACTGAAACCAATCTACACCAAAACAAACCCTCACGCTGAAAGAGCAACAGTATTTTTTTTGCATTTACCCTTTTAAAATGTATTTTTACGCAGCTAAGAACACAGAAATACAGTTATTTACTGACTACTCCTGGTTGCTGGTACCAGATAGGAAAGGGCAAGATGCCACTCAGGCTACGATCATCTTGCGCAGCCCTCAGATGGGGGGTGGGGGTGCTTGGGAGGGGGCACTGAGCCCTTATTTTTCATAGGCCAGTTCCTCTTTCACACCCTTCAACCAGCCATAAACACACTCCAGCTACGGGGAGGGGAGTGCAGGCTGAACAGAGACATAATCAGCTCCTCCACATCACCCCCCGACCCAGGGCAGGGAGAGATTACAGCTCCGCTAGGCTAATGCGCTGCCTGCGATCTGTCCCATCAACTCGCCGTTCAGAGATAGCTAGCTCTGAGCAACACTCCAGCCTGTCACCATCACTCATGCCCAATCTGAGAGATGTCATTTACAGTGAAATTCCCGCTATCGGTTTGTGGCGTGTTATCGGTTTTGGCTCCGCGTGCAGCGTTGCCTGGCTTTATGTACGAGCAGGCTGATTCTCTCTGACTTTAATTTGAAGAAACACTTTTTGCGAAACGTGCCAAGGCGGCCCATCTCTTGGTGGGCGTTTAATTCCTCCCGACACTGACATACTAAAATGCACAATGTACGGTTTGGCAAAACAGACAAATCCACAAGCAACAGTTCATCATTAACCCTACCACTCTGCGTTTGTCAGTTAAGCTGTGATACAATGTGACATAAGCTCTAAAAATAGTAGAAAAAATGTTGCATGTTACAATGGGGGGAAAGGGTGACCACCTTAAAGGTCATATGATTCATGGTTTTTCGTAAAACATAAAAAAATGACTGACAAAGACAGAATCTGACTGACAAAAAATGTTAATGTAGATGTTGACAGTTTGACAGCTGCTTGGTCACTCTGAGCTAAGTTGCAGAGTATATCAAAAGACAGTGTTTGAGAACTGTGCTAAATAGTTGAATAAGTGAATGTTGACAACAATTACACAAAAATGTTTTGTATACATAAAAAAACAACTTCACCTACATCTGCAAACCAAAAAGTGTATGAAATTTTAGCCTTACATAGTAGTGTGCAAAAGCTAAAGACACATGGTTTGTCATGACGAATCAAGAGCTATGGCAAGAATATGTGCATCTAGACACAATAAGAGCGTAAAGGCAGATAAGTGATTCCTGTGAGAAGTTACTGACATAAGGGAGAGACTGCTTTAGCAGCCATACTAGGCGTGGCTTATCACATTAAAACAAGTGTTCTTTAACTGAGGGTAAACAACTGCAACGATTCTGAAGTGAACCAGTCCAGTTTGCTGTAAGCAGCGTGTTCACAGTTTACTGTCGAATGGATGAATGATAGCTGCATGAACCAGGGGCTTCCGGGGCAGTGACATTTGGGCCCTGTCTCTTGGTCTGAGACAGGCCGGGACATTCCCCCCCCCAAGCCACAGTGCTCATTTGGCTGGAGGGGTCAGACTCCGCTCCCAGGTCTCTGTAGGCCCCGTCTCCGCGAGGTGGGGGTGAAGTTCATCCGAGGTGATGAAGCATGTGCACATTTTGGGTGAAGGGCTGGAGATTCTGATGTCTGCGGCCAAAACACATACCCCCGGAGAACGGAAACCCCGGTCCTGTGGGAGTCTGTGGGATCAGAACAGCAGGGCCAGTGCCTGGTCCTTCCTCATGCACTAATTGTGCGTGAAAAATGCTGATTAACTCGTGTGATTTTGTGTGTGATGTTACAGATGCCAGAGATAGCATATGAGCAACCAGAGGCAGACCTGCGGTGTTTGTGTCACTTCATCATAGATGAAAATATGACATGGAAATATTACAGTATTTACATTTTTACACAGCATTCACACCCAATTATCAGCTTTGCTCTCTTCTTTCCTCTTCTTCTACAACTGTGATAAGTAATTACACACATTACACTGCACTAAAACTATCAGGTACCTACACTATTTCAATTTTAAATGATCCATTCTGCAATAAATGTCAATATTACTATTAGCTAAAAAAAAATCCAGAGCAGGGAGAAGCATTGGTAGCAAGAAATGTAAGAAGTACATTTTGGGAGAAATAAATTAAGATTTTCCTCTCCCTTTAAAACATAGAATGCCTCACTGTAAAAAGGCACTACTGTGGAAATGAAGAAACATGTTTCAAAGCCCAAAGTCACTCAACGTTCTCATATCCTCCCAGAGAACCGAGGCTGGGAGGAGATACAAGCATGTCTGTGTTACAAAATGAAGCGGACAAGATGCTCTCATGATAATGTAGACTTTAATGTGAAGGACTCCCGTTAAATCAAAAGTATTTCAACCTTTACTTGAAAGAATGGCAAGATTTTAAACATTTATGGAGATTTTTTT
This sequence comes from Megalops atlanticus, assembly GCA_019176425.1. Lineage (NCBI taxonomy): Eukaryota > Metazoa > Chordata > Actinopteri > Elopiformes > Megalopidae > Megalops > Megalops atlanticus. The sequence continues at coordinate 2,233,351 of CM032887.1, read as the reverse complement.
TTCCCTTTTGCCTTGACTAGCAAATGACTCTTCTCTGACACGTATTGATATGATAATGCTCATTTCGATAGGTGCTGCAGAGGGAGCCTCTCACCCCTGGGGCTGATTCCAGATCTGTTACCTCGCCGCATTTACATTTTGAACCTCCCCTCTGCCGCTCTTTTTATGTGCTGGGATCTGCCAAAACTTGTCAGCGGCGCTGTGATACGAGGGAGGATTTGACTGACGCGCAGGAAAGACGCGGGGAGAGGAAACGTAACCGTGTTTTCCTCTCATCTCCCGCACGACGTGTGACTTACTTGATCTCAATTACAGCCCCACATCCTCCGAGAGGCAAATTAACAACAATAAGCTACATTACAAACATTCCAGGGCTGCCGTCTGTCACTTCCCATTGCGGTCCCAGCCGACTGCTAAAAAGGGATGTCATTCCACGAGATCTTACTCTCCAACGCTTGCCTCTCTTTGTTGCCTTTTCCTCTTGTTATTATATAATGATGACGGACAGATCAGTGTTTTTTCTCCCCTATAAACACCTCTAAACATTGTACTGTTGAATTGTTTTTGACTCTTTTTTCATCTTTCAGATTCTTCAGACTGAAGTGATTTTCAGACTGAAGCTGGCAAGAAAATTGCCTGTCAGGCAGTTTCCTTCAGTCTAATGCATCTATCGCAGCACAGACACACAGAAACAAATTACCACAAACTACCACTCTGTTCACAAAGGCACATAAGAAGTTTTGTGGAAAACAGCAAGTTAAACTGTTTTTTTTTCTTCTTTTTCTTTTGATTCTCCCTTTATTTCCAAAAGAAGACACATAACAGTATCAACCCACATCTGCAGAAAGAAGTTCCAGCTACACTAAATAGCCGTCCACTCCATCAGAAAAAATGAAATATTCTGACATAATTGTTCTGAGCTGGAATTTATGTGGTTATTTGTTAAAGAGCTTTCCCTGCAGCTGAATGGCTTCATTTTAATTTGGGTGAAAGTGCGTTTAATATTTATTAGGGAGGCGCTGAATGCTCAGCTATTGAGACGGGGTGGAAATCGGGAGGTCAAGGTTTCAAATAAATGCTCCTTTGCCAAAGAAGACGGACACAGTGGGAGGCAGTCAGAGATCCGCCGTGTTCACGGCCTGTCATACGTCACCCCTGGACTACAATTAAAGAGGAAATCAGACTCCTGTCTTTCTGCTCTCTCCCATTATGCTGAAGTAACGTGTTACCCTGAGCAGTGCTCCACCTGTTTAAATTAAGGAAAACGACCGCGCACGCCACTGTTATCACGCCTCAGAGACATGTCACGTCCTGGAGATCTCCTTCAACATCTTTATTTATACTGACTAACAATGTGCTTTACATATGCCTGCCAAAGTGAAAGGAGTAACACTAAACAGTGCTGTAATGAGACCAGTAACACACAGCCAGCCATGTTCAGTTAAAACACACTGCCCCTGAGACAGCATGAACAGCACAGCCTCTACTGAACAACTGGCAATACCATAAAAACCTCACTTTTTTCAAATTAGTTCATTCATTTCCTGTTTCTGCCAGGTGATTACTTTACTTCACTTACTTTGGAGCTCAATATTAATTTGATTAAATGTGATTAATTTAATCTGTGATATTCATGGTAGTTAATCCATCCTGACTGTTTAAAAATAAAAGGCAGACTATTAGCACTCTCTTATATACATTACACCCTGTGAATATTCCTGAGTAATGGCTGCTTTTTAATACTGATGGGACTGAGGAAGTTTAGAACCGTGGCACAAAGTGTAACAGACTGATATTAAAATAAATATTGGACTAGCAAACATACAGGTTAAGACAAAGGTTACTACAAATCCAGGCCAGATGAACCACCACCCTAAACGCTATAGCCAGTAATACAGTGTAAATGACTGCTCATAGCTGTAGACAACTGGACAGAAGTAACAGTTGATATTCCAAATGGACAGCCAAAATGTACATTACTGTACATCCCAGTCCACAGTCTTCTCAGGCACATGGACTGAACAGCTAGGCCTTGAGAACACCAAACTAATAATCTCACACCATGTCTCAAACAAATCATCGTGTTTAATGCAATGGTTACAATCCCCTTTTTAGCTGGCATTAACATGTTGTCAAAGCAAGCTATAGCCAATAAACGTCCTATCATTGCTGATGGATTAGTTAAATGTTTGGAGGCCTAGAAGCCTCTGTTCTCCTGTTTGTTTGTAGATGTGCGCCTTGGAAAAGAGCTTGCAGGTGCCACTAGTGGTATTTATGGGGAACTACACCATCTGATAGTTCAGTGACAGTCTTTACCATTGTGTGTGTCCCTATGGGGGTTCTTTGTTTCTTTCCTCAGTTTCCTGATTTGAATATTTTGCTCATGTCTTTTGTGAATGATGAATATTTGTATTTTTACTGCTGCTTAGTTTTATACAGATAGGACATCATGATAGCACATTGGGAGGGGCTACAGGTTCATGGAGCATTATCTCCATGTTGTTTCCATATTGTGTAACTGATTGGTTATCAGAGTGGCATTAGAAGGGTTAACTTTGGCACAACACAGCCTGTTTGCATACTTTCCCCCCTCTTGTCTGTATTGAATTAGTGTCCTTGTCTTCTAAATATTTTTGCACTTTGATCATCATGTTTTGCACTGGATTCTGGGACTGCACTTTGCTGTGAATCTCCACTGCCGCTCCACCTGACTACAAGAGTATAACAAATGCATTTAAGAGAAGGATCTCTGCATCAAAATATCACTGTTGGATCCAGACGTCAAACTGCTCTTCATAGCCTGATGGGTTAAAATTTAAATATAACCAACAAGAGAAAGCAACTAGTTAGATAAAACCACACAGACCATTTGAAGCAAACTCTTCCTAAAACAGCAAAGCTTTCAGTGCAATTCAAAACATCTGTAAGCAAAATGCATGTAAAGTATTCCATTTTGTATTCCATGTCTTCCTCGCAAACCACAACACACCACTACATCACAGCTGTACAGGAATTGAGCAGTGCAAGTATTTTCAAGGCTATGTGACTGAATAAAGTCAAATATGATGACATGGAAAAACAGGAGAGAAAAGTGTTAATGAAGCAGTATTTTTATATTTATGGCATGCCCATGGTATGCTATGCTACAGTATTGATCTATCAGCTATGATCTTCTTTGCCATAATCATAGCACAGTATTTCAATAATGCAGGGCTATTATGCAACGGAGAGACAATAACCAGTCATAGTAAAACCCAACAGCAAAGGAAAATCAATAGAATAAGCAAGTGTGCAACATGACCCATACAAAAAGAGAACTGGATGCAGGCCTCTACAATCTAACCACAAAAGTCTCCATCCTTAACATTTAGTTATAAATTAAGCTGTTTGGTTGTTTGTTAGATTTTTTTATATAACATTTCATAACACAAAATGATCTGCATTTTGAGACAGAGAGTAAGAGAGGATTTGAGCCTGAGAAAGCCTCAGCTTGTCTGAATATGTGATAATGACAGCTGATTTACAGCTCTGGCTCTGTGGCGTGACTTTTCCCCGGATTTAAACTGCAGGCCACTGCAATGGGCACACTAGAGCAGGCCAGAGAGCCCAGTGATAGATACGCAGGGAGGACAGGCAGGGTCAAGCCCACTTCCCCGCCCCCCGTCCCCCCACAGCTGCCAGAAAGCAGATGTTTACCACTATAATTAGCACCTTAAATTCATACATCTTGTCCGGATCGGAAATCTGTTGTGACATGAGTTCTACGTGACCCTGCTGTGGGTTTTTAGTTACAATATTAATATCAATATTTTTCAGTGGCTGATATAAATATGAACACGTGTGTAGCCTAACAGCTGCACACCACGTTTGCAGAGTTTCACTGTATTCTGGCTTCATATTCTGATTGGATAAAGGAGATTTTTTTTCCTTTAACCTTTTTCTTTCCAGATTTATGACAACAGTCAATTAAGTTCCAATGTCAGAGAGTTTTAAGCAGTGTAGCGTAGTGGTAAGGAGCAGTGCTCATAACTGAAAGGTTGCTGGATCGATTCCCCACTGGGACACTGCTGTTTTACTTCGCTCACAGTTTCCTCAGCAAATATCCAGCTGTATAAATGGATAAAACTGTAACCGATGTAAGCTGCTCTGGATAAGAGCAGCTGCTAAGTGACAATCATGTAATATGTAATTTAGATATCCATTATCAAAAAAGCTAATGCATCATAATCCTACCACGTCTTAAGTTTACACAAGTTCTCTGTACCGTCCATAATGACCTGTCTGCTACACTGTACCTACGTGAGCAGCGTATTTTTGGGGTGATGTTCAAGCCCAGGGCTTACCTGCAGTGCCACATGGGTCCACTGGCCCACGGAGATGCGCCCCCGGGTCCTCATCTTCAGAGGGAGCACCGCGCCCTGCTGCAGGCGGTAGTAAAACTGCACCTCCTCCTGTGACACAGTCAGCAGGAACACCACCATGCCCTCCATGCTCTTCTCAATCACGGTCCTGCCAACACAAGCACAGCGCTGTCAAAGGCCTGGGACAGGAGCACGGTCACCACAAACACAGTATTAAACCATGACCCTAAACCCTAACCCTAACCCTAACCTGACCCTAACCTTAACCATAACCTGACCCTAACCCAACCCTAACCCTAACCTAACGTTAACCCTAACCTGACCGTAACCCAACCCTAACCCTAACCCTAACCTGACCGTAACCCAACCCTAACCCTAACACAGTCAGCAGGAACACCACCCTGCCCACAGCCTTCCCAATCACGGTCCTGCCAACACAAACATGCTGCTATCAGGGCCCTGGGACAGAATCACAGCTAGAACGACTTTCGAGTTTCTCACCAGAAACATGGGATTACACGGCAGGCCAATGTGCTTATTTGGATCTGCCTCACGGGAAGTTTAGTCATCTAAAAAGGTAGTGACAAACTCACAGACAATTACATGATTTAAGAACTGGTCATTTACAAAAGAAGCTAAGGTTGTCTCCTTTGTTTGTTTGCTTCTTAATGTTTACACCTTTTGAATGTTTCCATTTTCTAAAATGATATTATATTACTGACCTTTCTAAATTCCTAATCTATAAACATTCTGGAGCAGAAAAAGTACTTCAATGGAGTAAACAAAAAAGGATCCATTATGCACAAATTAATCTTCTGACTGGCTGCCTTACAAACTGTCTGCTCTCTCCAAATGCCACTGTGCTGTACTGGGTATCCCACCTTTCGGGCATGGTGGGACTCCACTACAACATGTCACCCTACTTTTCTCAAAACATCATGGAATACAACATATCACTGACATTCAGTTTAAATGGCAGAAAGTGTAGTCACAACAAAAGACAATTCACTACTGAACTTCCACACTTTCATAATCCTATAAAAACACCCTGGTGATGTGGGCTACTGTAAGACTGACGTAGGCACGTGTCAAAACTCCTGTATGTATAGCTCCTACATGTTGTTACCGCATAGGAAAGAGGAAATTCATGAACAAATGTAATGCACAATACAACTGCACTCCAAAAATGATTCTGATGCTCTTAAGTAGGGAGTCAAATATAAGAAGATTCACAGCAGGGTTTGGCACCTCAACCAGGTGTCAAGGACAGGGTCATGACAGAAGGATCTCCCTTGAATAAAGACGTGCATATATCCACTAGTGTAAAAATATCCAGTAGTTAAAATTGGTATGAATTATAGATGGACAGATGGTGTTAAATTATGCATTCTTTGTTTCTTTGAAACAGCCTCTGTCCAGTAAAGTGAATGGGTATATTCTGTGGAGTATGACCGAAAAACCACTGGTTTCACAGACTACATTGAGCAAGGAAATTTCCAGAACAATTTCAAAGGTGGACCATGATGCCAAACTGTAACTTCTTACAGTGTCAACCCATGCAGATCCAAGCAACTCGTAAAACATGAAATGCATGAGCTTGACAAATTTTAGACAAATAAAAAATAAATTTAAAGATGAGAATGTTACTGCATTAAATGTTATGAAGTACTTGTCTCCATCCAATCAAACTGACTGTCTGTTTCAAAGTAATGTCTGCATAGTAGTTGTCATTATTGTTCAGAGTTTTCAGCTCCACAACCTTACATCGATCCAAGCTTACAGGATAAACTGAAATCAAATTTTCAGATTGACAGATGGAGCCATGGTACTTGATTTACATGGCTTTATCACTGCTCTCCATTTAGACAAAAACCAGCCTGAGATGAGCGATTACAAAGATATTGGTTGTTCTATATATTGATGATGATTCAAATTACAAGTTGTGGGGGTCATGGTGTAGTAAAATCACGTAGTAGTTATTTGGAAAGCTTGACACAGAAACAGTGGCCCTCTCAGATATTCTGAGTGGCACTGAGTGTTGAGAAAGATTTACTATGAGTAGCCTATTGGCATTTACGCATGCCTGTCAATATTTCCATTTGCCAGTTCCATCTGGCCCGTTGGGGTTCGGAACGACACTCATGCTGAGCACTCTCACTAACATTTCACAGGCTTCCCTGAACACCGTCCATCTCACCCAGTGAATTCTGATGAGTTTGCATTCAACCGATGCCTGGCCCCCAGAGCCAAAATCTCACCTAAAATGAGTTTTTTGTTTGTTCTGCTTGTAATTAGGCCAGACGTCTCCTAGGAAGAAAACCGCGGCTCTCATGCATCTCGCATTGTTGCCGCTCATAAAGCAAATATGCGGCATGCATTTTTTATGTCGTATTGTTCATGGGTCCGATTCAGGTATTCAGGAAAAATGCATGAAATCCTTCAGAAGAGGACTTATCAACATGTAGGCCTACACTCCATGTCTCTGTCACTCATTCCAAGCACCATGTTATTAAACTGATTATTAAACTGCGCCGCAGTTTTATTTTATTTTCACTTTTTTATTTCTTTTTTTTTTCTAAATCACGTAGTGGTGTGTCTCTGCTTTCATCATACACACTTCAAGTGCAATTCTGTGACAGTTGTTATGAAGTTCCCTTTTCAGGAAGCTTTTTCATTCATTCCTTTCATCCCCTAACCCACTTTCAGCTGTATCATTTTCTACTCAGGAAAACAAAGTAGCCTTTGAATTGATGTTTTTTTTGTAGGGCCTGAAAACCCTGTCACAGTTCTGTTTCATTGATCTAAACCGGCCCTGGCTGCTGCTGTTTCTGTACCACAAACAGAGCCGGTATGCGTTTCAGGGTTAGGTCATTAGAGCTGTGGGGAGCTCTTACTGAAATCGCTTCATATTCATTTTCAAAAATGAGTCTTCATTAACTGACAAAAAAGGAACAGAATGGACACTTCTGTCATGAGAATCATCGGACAAAAATACTGGGCATGCATTGAAGAGTTTGGTAAGAGATCCCGCACAGTCTCCATGTGAGAAACAGCATCATGTACTGATTATGTAAGAAAACAACTATTCAGTATTGACTGTAGAACAAAGCTGGTGGCACTTTTCTGATAGATACTTAAGAGGAGAGTTTCCCTTCAGTACAATGAGGGTTCACATCCTATGTTTAAGCCTGCCTCTATAAATTCAATCACAATCAGTGTTACTCTTTTGATAAATATATACTTGTATAGCTACAGTAGTGTAAGATACACTGATATATACAATGAGACAGGACATGGAAGAATTGCATCCTGCACTTCCTTACAGGTGAGGAAGCACCTGCATCATATTATCTAATGTCCTCACATCAACAGGGCAAAAACTTTTACAAAGTTTCACAACATCACTGTCATACAGAGTCTCACAATACACTATTCTAACTAACTGTACAAATGCTTGTTTAAAAAGACAACATACAGAGAAGAAACAGCCAAATCTACATGATCATTCCTATGTGATGGGAGAAACTCTGTCACCGGTGAATAAATCGATATGAACTAGATTGCCTGTGATGTAAACACCTGCAATGACACCGGCAGCCGCAGTGAATCTGTGCTTTTTAGGAAAGTTCTGGCTCAGGACACCTGTCACTCTACTTACATTACAGATGCTTCCTCGGGTTTCAGCCAAACCGCTAAGGTAAACGAGCTCGCCGGGCCCAGGTTCTGCGCAGGAGGGGAGGTAAAACAATCCCTTTGGTTTCGAAAAATGAGGCTGGTCTGGTTGAGGGGAGACCCCGGGTGCAGGCCGTTGCGGTCCTCAGTCACGCAGGTCCCCAAACCGAAGGAGAGGAGGCTGACGAAGGGCGGGGTGGCGGACCGGTACGGGCACTCCTGGACACAGAACTGCTGGGTGCAGGTGAGCAGACCCTCCTGGACTGGGGTGCTCTGGCAGAAGGCGTTCCTCTCTGGGATGCCGCAGGTGGACTGGGCTGGCACAGTGGTGACGCTTTTGTAGGCCGCTATGTTCTCCAGCCTGGGAAAGTGGCCCTGTGGGCTCACCAGGCTGCTGGAGATATAACAGCCCATGGTGTACAGCAACAACACAGCACCTTTCTTCAGCAGGAGCCAATTCATTTTCGATAGCAAGGGGGCCTCCTGATGTACTGATCTTAAATAAGTAATGACGGTCATGCCGGAGGTGACATTTTTACAGTCCAATGCCTTGGGTAAGACCGCCCGGCTTAATTGCACAATGTCCAAAAGGAGGCCAAAGCTTTCACATGATAGGCAGGCTTTCTGCCGAGTGCAATCCTGGAAAGAACTGCTGAAAGAAAGAGGAAAAACAAAATCTGGCGTAAAACACCATAGCTTTTTTCTTCCAGAGGAAACCGTTATGTCTCTTAGGGCAATTGGCGCTGAGGTAAAAGCGGTGCACTGGCATTAAAACTGGTTCTAAATGAACGTGTCAAACGCTCACAGAATCGCGCTGAGAGAACGACAGGCTGTTTCTCATAAAGTACACAATACATCACACAAAACTGAACACAACCAATTATTTGTAACTCTAAAAGGAAAATCCAAGCAAACTACTAATCCCAAAAACATATTTTTATTGTTATCTCGATATCAATTCAACGTAACTCTCTGTTACTGCGCTTGTCAGAACAACCTGTTGAGGACGCCAGCGCACGTGCCGTATCCCATGGATTAAATCATTCACTGTTTTTTCCCCTGTATTATTATTATTATTATTATCTTATTTTTTATTGTTGTTGTTATTTAATTAGACTTCCTACCCCAAAGGTTGAGAAGAGTTTTTGGTAATTTAGCTTGATGCTCTAATTTATAAAATTAGCTCCCGACATTTCTCAAATGACGTTATTCAGTTTTGTTCGCAAAATTCGCAAAAAATATTCCCCCCATGTTGGTCAGAATTACACGGTCACATCGTTTTCACTCGGGTGTAATGACAACCGCTACTTCAAGTTCACTGGGCACATGTGTTGCAGAGTAGGCTACCTGTGCAACTGTCTTTGAAGAATCGTTGCCTACGTAAACAGTTTGGGGAGAGAAAAAAGCTTTAATTTTATATTGACATTACCGCCTCTGGAAGATAAAACCTCCATCTCCCCGCGGGGAGTTAGCGCTGGAATAACGTTAGTACTAATAATGCGCCGGTCCTCGTGGCACGGCAATACCCAGCTCCAGGGACAAACACCTGACTTTAAAATTCCTTCCTCCCCGTGAAACGTAGACGGCTAGCCTTTAACCTCAATGGCATTGCCAAAATGAGTATAGCCTCCATATGTGCTATAGAGTAGAAAAATGCTTACATTTTACGACACGAAACGACGTTAGGACAATAGAAAAGCGTTTTGTTTTCCTACCTCAGTGCGTTGCATTCATGTCTCCTTGTAAAGCTGCTTACAACAGGTTGCCATCTGGACACGGCTCAAGCCGGGAGCAAAGTAGCTTGACAGAACTTGAACAAGCAGCAAGTGTGTGGGAAAACGTTCATTCACGAAATGTGGTAGGACTAAGCCATAATTTTACTTTGACGTTACTAACGGGACATGGCGTTAAATTAAAGCCCGCTGTGCATTTTTCGGTCATTAGCATTGTCGGCTGACGGGGACGGGTGATATCCTATTAGCTAACGATACTGCGGCTCAGTTTAACAAGTACCTCTCTTGGTTCAGGAACGCTAGCTGCCGTCGCTAGGCAACCCTTGTCTGGACACAGTCCTATATTCAGGTGCTGAACCCCAGGGAAAAAGGGACAAAGGACTGGGGGACGGATGGGGGTGGGGTGGGAGATTTTCAGATTGGCATATGCATAAGCAGAATCCCGCACACCATCTGAACAATGTTTGCACCTTAACATTTGCTGAACCTTTGCGTTTTTTCCACCCAAAATATTAGGGTACTTATAGACATTTATCTGAATCAGGGACTATGTGATGTCCTTGGATGCAAATTAAATATGCAGAACTGAAGATGTATTGTACGCTTGGGAAAATATTATTTATTATTAGGCAATAATCTAAATCATAGGCCTACTGTATTAGAATTGTATGACATAACCAAACTATATAAGCCCTGTGTAGGGCAGTTTGTTCCAGAAGCGCATTACTGAAATTGTAATATTACCACAGTATACAGACAATAATGGTATTTAATCAAATTTATGGCTTAATTAAAAATGTCAGGCCATATGGGTCAGTATTATAGCTTCTCCTTTGCAAAGACCAGGGGGTGTGAGGCTATGGGAGGCCTTACAGCTCAACATGAATTATGGTGGACATATGTATGAAATAAGATATTTTACATATTGTGATATTGTTTAGTTATCTGAACTTGAACATGCAACTTTAACACATTTTGCCTGCATTATGATATATCCAATTTGGAATGTTGGTTCTATATTTTTCTACATGACATATGCAGCTTATCTCATTTTGAATGTAATGGATTCCCATGTTGCAGGCAGGAAGGAAAGAACGAAGCTGCCCTTTCCAGTTAGATGGATAATAGACCCACGACAGAAAAACAGTGACCTATACCTCATTTCCACATACCAATGTCCAGGTGCACTCAGACGTGGACATGTTTGTAAGGCTGTTATCACTTAGGTGTAGGTGAGGTAAGGGTGAAAGCTGGTGTCGTTCCTGGTACAGTTGGCCTTGTGCCTGACAAGGCCAAGATGTGGTTGTACTACGTTTAGCAGAGTTCAGCATGTTTTTGGATTTTAAAAATAATAATAATAAAAATAAATTAAATATTCTGGAGATGCTTCCTCTTTCCTCATATAACATGATTGTACACTGCCCTATGTGCGATATATAGGCCTTCTCTGCTTAATTTTGAATGCCTTTTCAGTATCCACTGAGGAAAAAGCCTTGTGATCCACAGTGAAAGAAGCTCTTATACTCACTGAATTGATTTCTCCAGCTTGCTAGAAAGCACAGCCTTCCTCTAGCATGGGGTAAATATGGGTGACAATGATACAGTGGTATGCATTCAGATTATGTAAACAAATTAAAAATGGTCTTTATATTTTCAGACATGTTATCTACTAATCTCATTTCAACAGCTGCAACTGCTTTGGTGAACAAAAGGCATGCTAACTACTTTTTAATTAAGTGCACTTAATGACCTCAGGAAGATTAGTGCACTTGCCTAATAATCAATAAACTACAGCTGAGCCAGGTCCTGCAAAGCTAAAAGGGGGGAGGCTTTCACTATAAATGTGTTACTTCTGTCCAGGCTGAATTCTCCTGTATCCTGTCAAACACTGAGACGCATTCACAGACCTGAAAAAGAAAGGTAGGAAGAGGGACCTGTGTCCCAACAGGAGAATATTTGTCATCCAGTGACCCATTTTGAGATGACCCCCAAAAAAGAATTGTTTTGTTTGTTTCTTACTCTTTCTTGCACTGAGACGGCCATAACATTTTGATTTCCTGATATTGATTTTATTTTCCTACACATAGGACTGCTGAGTCTGGTATTAGTACTAACTTTGCCTTTATCCATGAAGACAGCATGCAGTTGAGAGCATCATTCCAACTCTCTATGCATCTGGCTTCTCCTAAGAATAACAGCCTCACTTTAACCTAATCATGCAGTCACTGCCATAAGATATGCGCTTAATGAAGGGTACCACAACATATGTGTTTTATGTGACATTAGTATTAAATATACTAATTAATCTGTGCACACTTTATACTTGCTTCTCAAGTTCATCCATTCCATCTATCCTATCTTTCTTTGGTTTAGTGCCTTTTGCAGTAGATTGTTGTAAAACACGATGAACAAATTTACAAAAGAAAAAGATTGAATGCCCAGGACAATAATAACAAGAACACAGAATACAAGTGACACTGGAGTGGCAAGTGATCAAGTTCTACCAAATTATCCAAAACAATTACATTCGTATCATATACAATTATGATACTTATTTTGGTAGAAAGGCAGAATATGATTCTAAGCACTGAGTCTAGGTAAATGTCAAGAGAGTGACTGATACATGTTCCATCTGAAGTGAATCATTCTGCTATAATCCTCAGCAAAGGTTTTGCTCTGTTTCTGGAGGTACAGAATAACCAGACCCTTGTGAGCAGAGAAGTGTGGTAGGGTTGCAGGAGATTAGGATCTATTTACTGTAGGTATGCTGGGACAAGCACATTTAATGGTTCACTGGTCAACGTTGGTTTCAAAAATCAGTCCTATAATTTTCAGGCAGCCAATGATGAGAGGCTAGAGCAGACTCAATGTGGTCAGTTTATTTTGTGTGTGTGTTTTAGTTTGGATTCTGGAAGCTGCGTTCTACACGATCTGCAGAGTGTTGGGGAGGCAGGGAACAGCTTGAGAGAGGGCCTTTGCTATACTTCAGTACTGAGATGAATGTTGGTACATTTTATGCTGTAGAGCCAGGAAACATCTATGTTTAGCTGTGTTTCTCAGATGGACAAAGAAAATGAGATATGTCCAGCACCAATTCAGGTTAAGTGCCTTGATCAAGGGTACAACAGCAGTCCCCCAGTTGGGACTCTAAACTGCAACATGCAAGTGACAAATGCAGTTCCTTAACTCCCAACTGGCAAATGTACTTTCATGTCTTGAATATGAAAGTGAAACACATCCTCAAAGTGTGTATGTTATCCAGAGACTCTCTACAGCGTTCTGTCAGGGGAATAGGACATTTAGCATTTTTTTTTATACATTTCTATTGATTAAACGCTTTGCTGGGTTCTTATTCCTAAATGACTAACCAAGGTCTGTAGAGCAATTGATTCTGCAATGAGAAATTTACACAACCTGTGTAGATTTTTTCCCCCAGTATTTCAGGTCATTAAAAATGTTTTTCCAAACACTCCCCCAGCAGTGTCCCCTGGGCGGTGGAGTTTCATTATGAAATGCTGTCTTTTTATTTCAAACATTTACAGACCTCATGGCCCATCTTGGTCTTCCTGATTGATATTCTGCCTGATTTACCCTCATAACCAGCTACAGTCTTGATTATCAGAGACCACAGTGTGCATGCCAAGAGAGAACAGTATTTAAAATAAATAATAAAAAAACTTCATTAAGTTAATGGCAAGGTGCACTGTGGCAATATTGAATCTAGACCAACATTTTTTCATATGCTTGTAATTTAAAATGAAACATTCATTTTGGTTTATGTATTATTTTTTGTGATATAAGCTCCACACCCATAAAACCATTGACTGCATTGATTATGCAAATGAGTTATTGCATCAAAACAAACCCAGAAAATGGGGAGATAAAATGGGGAAAAAAAACAGCCATTCATCATTTCTGTCTGTGTCCAGCGTACCAAATGTAACATATCTGGATTCAGCAGAATGTTTGTGGAACTGCATGCACTCCTCTGTGAGTTAAACTAAGGGTCATCACTTTACCAAATCCTCCTTTTTTCCACATCAGCGTTTCTTTGGGAAATGCTCAAAATAACCACCGATTAGTCTTGTGTCATGAAAGCTGAAAGCATTCTTTAAAAGGCCATTTTGTAACCCAAACTCCTCTTCCACTGAACTATAAATAATGTCTCCTCTTTGCTCTCATTACCTGTACCAATATGCTGCAGATAAAAAAGGTCGATCGCTGTCTAACTTCCTGCTTCATGTTTATCTTGGTTTTTAAAGCACAGGCATTGTATCTCCTCTCGCTAGAGAGCCACTACATGTGTTATCTGCACAAAGTTATCAGGACTTCATGCGAGTAACTTAAGCAAAGGAATAATTACAAATGGTCAATATCCCACAGTTCATACCACACTTACAAGTCTGTAATGAAACAATGCTATTGGACATTACAGTATTAGAATAATAATTGTTAGCAAGTTATTATTCTAATACTGAACTGTGGGTAATTTCATTATTTTTTCTCAGCATACATCAAGGTTTTATCCTCAAAGGGCTTTGTCACTGATCTGAACCACATGACTTCATCAACTGAATCTAATGCTTCAGCTGCAGCCCTGCTTTCATCAATATTGTAGAATGGTGCCTTTGCAGTTGTTTGTCTGTGTATGTACCTCTGTCATATCACTACATTTCTACATTTCCAGGTGACAGGTATGAAGTGGTGTTTACATTTAGTACCATAGGCCCAAATTGAATCTAAAGGCAATGCACTTTGTCCTTAATATTAAGTGAGAACTTTTCAATGTTATGAGTTCAGAAGTTGCATAAATGAGGGAAAAAAAATACTACTAAAAGAAGCACTTGCTGAAAAGTGCATTGCTGATAGATTAAATTTGGGCCAGTCATGGTAAGAAAGTAAGATGTAATTTCTAACAAGTTTTTAATTACTCTGTCTATGAATTAATATGTTTATAGTCCCACAGCAACAGCTGCTATTATAATCATTCAGATCCATCACATTTTGTCACGAAACAGACATCATCACCACATGTATGCATGTACTGTGACGTTTGCTGTTGGAGACCCACTACCAATTCAAATGTCATATGTTTATCATTTACTTTTTTTTCTACTGAGGAATAAACCGCAAAAAAATGTTTTGTTTGACCATCTAAACCTTTTCAGGCTGGCTTTACAATAAGGTTGTGATGAGAAGTTTCTGTGCAGATATTGACTTGGCCGTGCAGCGAACGTGTTTGACATTCATTTCATTTCCACGATGGTGGCAGTGCTGTGCTCTGTGTGGGGCGAGCTGTCTCTTTATGGAGCTGTCAGACGTGACAGAGTCTCTCCCCTCACCCCATGCTGATTCAGACAGGGAGCTGAAAATCACTGAGAAGAGGACCCGCGGTGGCATCGCAGCACAGACTCATCACGGCAGTGATTCAGCCATTCAGGGCCCTGTGGAGGGGGTAGGAGGGGGGTCATGAAGACAGAAACACAGGCACACAGCCTAAACCTGTGCAGAATTTATTTTAGCACATATACAGAAAGTGCAAAGGTGGAGTGAAGTCACTGAACTCTGGTGCCAGAAGGTTGTGGGTTTGAATCCTAAATGGGGAATAGGTGTGTATGCTGTATGTGCAAAATGTACAGATGTTACTGATCACTAATGTCCCCTGAGACAAGCAGAAGAAAGCACTGAGCACTGTGTGGTTCACTTAAAGAAACAGCATTCATACCTATTTCATAGAGGAAATTCATCCAAATCCAACAGCTTCCATCACAATAGGCACCCTCGACAGACATGGTGTTGATTAACTAGTCCTATATAAACTGCCTAAAACTTAACCTATAGCATGAAATGGAGGAACCTCTGTAGATATAAACACATATCATGGATGCTCATTTAGAGTTGAATCTTATAGTGGTCCTGTTGTGCTCTCTGCAGGTCTGAGTGGAGTAGCAGAAGATGCTGTCTTTGTGACACTGAGGCCAAGGTTGGTGCCATTAACAGAGGAATGCCAAGGCCTCTGACATTATTCTGTACTACATTCATGACTGCTGTGCTGCTAGGGAAAAGGTGCTACATACGTCTTTAACAAACTCATGTCATTTTACAGAGCAAGGCATCTTGCTCTTGTGCCTGTTGTTTGCTCACTATTTGCACTTTTGTACGTCGCTTTGGATAAAAGCGTCTGCCAAATGAATAAATGTAAATGTAAGCTGTGCTCACCCACTACTTGAGCTGCTAAGCTCTGTTAAACTGACTGCTGCAGATCTTCCACAGTTGCTTGTCCGTTCTGCCCAGTTCCTTCTCTGAATAAAGAGTGGAAGGAGCAATGCTCTGCAAAGTGCATCAGGTGGTGCCCTGGTGTCCTGCACTGAACTGACTGCCTTTCTCCCAGCCCTCACAGGCCTCCCACACCCCAGCCAAAAGGGTCACAGGTGCGTCTCGTCAGCAGTGAGTACTCGGCAAACCCCGCCCCCTTGCATTTACTCACACACACATAGTCTTACAGCTGCTGACAGCACCACTGTTTCAATTTTAAATGATTGAACCAGCCAATCAGCACATTGTGGGCGTGGCCTCAACACAGAAGTGTTGGAATTAGTGCCTTCTGTTGAACTATATAGAACCTGTAAGTAACTTGGCTTTGCAAGGCAATGTATTCATGTAATGAGCTGGCTGAAAGCCCTATATAAACCCATGGGCTGGTGATTGGGAGCCTGCTGTCTTAGATACCCCTGCTCTCCTTACCGAGACTCTCTTTACCCTATGTTACCCTGACAAGCATAAGCTTTTTGCTCAAATTGGGGCCACCACACTGAAAACATACAAAGTTTGAAGTCTGAAACCAACATAAAAGGACTTGCAAACAGGCACAAGAACACCTATCAAGTCTGGGTGGCTAAGCATTTCATATCTGACTAACAAAGCAATTCTTATAAATGCATGGATCACTGACTCTACAACTGATGTCCATGTTCTCAGTGAAACCTCATCTCTGCCATTGTGGATGAGGTCTTGCTGCCATATCTGAGGCTAAAGTGTGTCTCAGAACGGAGCCGAGTGCTGACTGTGCTTCATTTGAGCCGCACATCTTAAAACTGGCTCATTTTAGAATGATGAATGTTTATAGGCCACCAGGGTACCACTCAAACTTTCAAGTAGACTTTGAAGATCTGAACATTTATCAAATGCAGCAGTTACAGGCAGAGCCTTGATTTCGGGAGATTTTAAAATTCATGCTGACAGAGAAAATGATCCTTTTGAAAAGAGTATTCAGTCTGCACTTGGCTAAATTGGTTTTGCCCAAAATATAACAGAAGCTACTCATATTCATGATCACACACTAGACCTAGTCGTGTCATGTAGTGTAGATATCCAGAAATGTAATATTTTCCTTCTATAATCCTATCATATCTGATCATGTCTTGATTGCATTTGAAATACCAGAGCCCAATATTGACATGCCTCATGGTGGGCACTTAAATTAGTGCAATTAAGTCCTCAACTGCATCAGATCTTCAAAGACATCCTGGATGCACAACTGTGTCTGGCTCAGTAAACCAAATTTCAACAACTGTAATGCAGTTTTTCAAAATCTTCCTGACATAGTTGCCCAACTTTGAAAAATACCCCTAAAAGGCTTCAGTCGTGGTAAAATGAGCAATCGAGTCTACCGAAACAGTCATGTTTACCCATGAAGAGTGCCATTCAGGTTGGAGTCTTCTGCCTGGCATGAAAAGACTTTTTTTTTTGAAGTCTGAAAAGCACTCTCTTCCTGCAGGCTTACACATACACTCCCAAAATCCACTTTGAAACAGTTGTTCAGCAAACAAATAAACAAAGATTTCCATTTTTGTAAAAAACTCCCACCCCCAACACACACACACACACGTACACACGCACGCATGCTTATCAGCAATTATTTTGATGGATGAGATTAGACTTCAGTATGTGTAAATGTAAGGTGTTATATTAGCAATCCTGTTTGAACACCTATCATGATTTCAAATATAACTTAAGGTGATCTCACCTGCGAAGTACTCTGTGACAGTTGTTAAGAGTATTGTATCAAATATAACCAAAGTACCAAATGAAGATTCAGAAGAATTTACAGGAGAATCCTTGCACAAATAGCCAAAACTGGTCCCATCCATGTCTATAAAAATCCCACTCACCACTTCCTGTCCATGTCAGCTGTTCATGGCATCACCCCCCTTCTTTTCCCTGTTTATGATGTCCACACAGGGGGGTCAGCAACCTTGGCCCATGGCCAGGTGCGATCCCTTCGTCAAACACCAATCCAAATAAAGTACCACTCTAACCTTTTAAATTCTTTCCTGGTACCCTGCAATACTGAACACAGACCTCATCTCAGAGGCCCTGCCTTGCTGTAAATTTGCTCTGGGCGACTCTAACAAACATTGATCTCACTGTGGCCAACATGGCATCTCTAACTAACCAAAATGAGCACAGAAGGCCTGCTCTAGCCCCATCCACGACAGGGCAATATTCTGCACCTGCCCTGAGGGACCCAGGCAGAGGCTGGTGTTACAGGAATCTAGACCTCCTTGCTCACGTGTTTTTTGCAAGCTTGCGACTGTTTGTGGTTGTTCTCTATTCCAAGCTATATCATCAAATAATATTATCACTGTTTCATTTTTTAGCCTCCTGGTTTCTGCTAAGGATTGTGTACCCCCTCCTCCAACAAAAAGAAGGCATATTTTAAATATATATATTTAAAGAGAGTTAGTTAATGAGGTTACATTTTACCAATAAATTAGTATTTCTGACCTATGAGTATTGCCCTTCCGAATTTTGTGAAACCCTAAATGTTGCTAAAAGATTATGTTGCTCCTCATTTTGCCTATAAGAAGAAGAGCATTTTTTTCTGATATAAATTTGTTAGAGCAAATTTTCTTTTTTCCAGAACACAGTATTAATGATATACGATGGAACGTGACATTATATGAGATGATATATCTTATCATATTAAATTATGTGAGCTCCTATGATATGATATGGTATCTTCATGCAATATAAAATGATCACATAATTTAATATGATAAGACATGATATGATGTCAGATGATATATCTCATATCACATGATTTGATCTTAATTGATATGATAAGATAAGACATGATATGGTATTATTGCATGGTAATCAGCAGTACTGAGACACTGGCACTGTCATGCTGGATTCTTTCTGAAGGTGCACGCAAGGAAGTACTTGATGAATTTTTTCACTCCCATTATATGTGTGTCTCTTAAGTGATATTGGCCTTTCGAGGGAGTTTAAAGTGCTACTAACTCACGTTACAGTGACACACCAAACTATTTATAAATGTGCACTAACTAAATTAATGGCTCATCGAATGTAGAGTAAAACATTAAGTGCAAATAAACGCACGTGTGTGACCCTCTTATGCGTTAATTCAGTCTACTTCCATCTTATCCATTTTATCCTTGGAAATCAAGGATATGTAGGATTAGCCTTTTATGGCTTCAACAATTAATTGCTTAAGAGCAATCTACTAGTTACATTTCAGTGTTAAGTAGTTTTAAAAATTCAGAAAGGGTTTCTAAGTGAGGATAAGCCATTAACTGCTTCAGGCAGAAATCATGTACTGTACAGGAGATATGTAACGGTCTTGAGGGTGAATACATGTAAGAACTTTATTATTATAATAATTATTAATACCATCAGATATTGTTAGGACCCATACAATCTTACACAGGTATGTAAATGAGATATACATTAACGGCAGGGACTTGTCCTCCATTTCACTGCAGTGTATTCTGAGTATACTTCATTTTTTATGCTGTGGCTCACTGAGGACATTAAATCCACTGACTAAATGACGGTCCCAACGCTTTTTGACGCAGTCAACCTTTGGGCTCGCTAAAAGGCCCCACTTCTATTTTTTGCTCGATTTTCACTCCTATTTTTTTTCAGAAAACATAAAAGAGTTTCCTGAAACTTGGGAGATGTCGAAGGCCGGAGGGACAGAGATAGCGTGGTGGTTTCACAGGACTGCCAATCGCTGGGTGACAAGGCCCCGAGAGGGGACAACACACAGTTGCCTTCTTTGCACGTTGTCATGACTCTGATATACACACTCCCCCTCTATATTTATATACTCGAGCGCACACTTGTCACCAAAAGTTCCTTTTCTCAGTCTAAGCTGGTGTCGGGGGACCGGGAAGGCTGTGAAAGGCCATTACCAGCCCCCGGCCCGGACCATCAGCACAGAGAGCCCAGGAGAGCGGCCAGCATTGATACTGAGAAATAAATTGGACGCACTCAATGACAAAATACCGCCGGGGCAAAACCGCACACATTAGCACTTCACAGGTGACGCTGCTCCACTGGTTGTGGCACCAGAAGAATGTGACCCGCGCAGCATATAAATAAATTAATGAATACATGAGAAATGTAAAATATATACTCACATGTGAGCCCCTTTGTCCTCATCATCTTAGTGCACTGGAGTTCCCTCATCATCCTGGTTGTTTAGATGTTTTCCTTTCATGTGACCTTATAAAAACAAAAATGTATTCATTTTTTTCATCTGCTGGTGGTAAACATTGTTTAGATCGGTTGTATGAGATTTTTTATATGATCTCTTTTAAGCAAAAAAATCCCAGTGTACCAGTCTTCAGCTTGTGTTGGCATTGCAAAACATTTGGTTCTTTTTTTACAGAACTTAGAGAATCTCAGTTTGGCTCAGATATAACCCTTTCTATTCAGCTCACATCTCTGACAGAACTCAGTCCAGACATTTAAAACCTTGGTTCAATTTATTTTTTATCTAAAAATTAATAAAATCTTGGTTGTACCTAGCTGTCATTTGAGTACTAGGTGTCCTAAGTGAAACTTACAGAATTTTCCTCCTTAACAAATAACACTCACGCCAGGTAAAGAGCTCCTGCAGAGACAGCCTTAATATAATTTTAGCTCTGCTCTAAATTTCCCACTCCACCTTTGCTTTCAGAATTCCCTCCGCAGATTTACGCCGGCGAAATGGTGTGGCTGCTGCCCTGCGTTTTCTGCATCATTATGTCAGGGAGGAAGGAGTTAAAGGGGCGATTATAAATGCTATAGAGCTCTTTTAGCGTTCCACAAGGTTAATGATAACGGTACTCAGCAGCCGAAATGCTCAAGTAGCTTTTATTGTATCATAATAATGAATCAACGGCATAAAGATAAAATAAAATAAATGAACTTTGAAGCTGATGGGTAAAACGTATGTACTGCAGCACAAATAAAGGCTGTGCCATTGGGCCTGATTCAGTAATATCTTATGATGTCATCTTCTTGAAAAATATTTGCCTGCAGGTCACCGCTCTCTGTTTTAAGGCCTTAAATGCTTTTGCTACAGAACATTAAATATCTCCCCACATTATACGATAGGTATTAGTGGTGGAACATAGATCTCCTGTGCTGAGTACCCCAGTCTTTAAGGCTTTTTCATTGCATAAGGGTGCTCACAGTTGATTTAAAGTAAGGCTACGCAAACGCAGAGCACTTTAGCACTCTGATTAATACCGTGGAAATACGTATGGCTGCGGTGTGGTGCGATCGCTGGAACCATGAGGGGGAGATGAGGGAGATATCTGGCTGTATTTGATGCACAGCCCACTCGCAGGTTATGCGTCTTTTGCCTTCCTCAGATGTCAGCCGCGGTTATGCGCGGACCGCAGCGTCAGGTCAGTCCGAGCAGCTGCGGGGGGTGGAAGCAGGGTAGCCCAGGCCCTTTCTGCTGTTGTGATGTTGGGAACATGTCTTACATCAATGCGTCTGGTCAGGCGCCCGGGGGAGGCCTGACCGATTGCATTCTCTGCGGACACATTTCAAACACCGCATCCAGACGTCAAGAACTTTCCTCCTCCTTCTACTTTTTTTTGTCTCCTTCCAGGAAAATAATGCCGTGGGACACGCAGTACTACGTGTGGCCGTCCAGGTGCAGGCATTGGAGGGAAAACAAAATGGGGACTGAAAACAACCATACAGAGAAAATGAAAGAAAAACAATCAAGTTTCAGGTTTGTCTTTTTGCACTTATGGGTCTGATACAGCACATAAACAGACCTGCTTTCTAGTGGGTCTCTTTCTCTGGCAATGGCTGCACTAATCTGCTGTGAGATTAGGGGACTGTGAGCTCAATCCAAAATTCTACTCTGTATAAAAGGTCTACTTATTCTAATGTTCAAAATGTAATATGTGTCATTTTTTAATTATTTTTGCTGTAATTTTAACACGACTGAGATGCACTAAATAAGGTTGAACTGTTTACCCTATTTACTTGCAGGACAGAACATGATAATTTGTGTCTTGTTTGTTGGGCAAGCAAAGTAGTTGAATAATTGATGGTATTGTAGAATTCTGGCAGTAGGTGGGGCAGTGGCTTCAGGTCAGCTGCAGGACTGGAGAACACATAGCCACATCACTCAAAAGTCCAGACTTCAGCCAGTGGGCCACACTACTCCTAATCTAACCCTCAGATCATTTCAGACCAAATCCAAACCATTTATGCAACAATATGTGATTGCATGGAAGTTACACCGCAATTACAGTGTAATTACACAGCCGTTAAGGACACGATACGAAGACGAGACAGTTCATCCAACCACAGAAATGGAAGCACAACTTGGTATAAACCTCCTAGAAATAACGCACAGCTGAGAGAGAGAGGTCAAAACTGGAAGCATGTTTAATATTGCTCTACCATTATCCTGAAAGGCATAATTGGAGTTACACATCTGAACTGATCATAGTTACAGAATCATAGGTCTCTCATTTTGCATTGAACAATATATACAATGTAAAATAAATACATTTACACAAATGGACATATTGTTGGAGCACACTTTATGATACACATCACAAAAATATACAGTTAATTGTTTTACAGATGTGGAGCACATCTAGTACTACAGACATGGTTCTCACTAAAAGGTTGTTTCAGCAACTCCTGGACTGACATTTTTGTTATTTTTATTTTTATTTTATCCTTCTAAAATGTTTTTCCCTTCCTCTTCTTCCTTTCTTCATTTTTTCACATTTGCCAGTAAGACTGCCATGAATCATTTTAATTATTTGGCAGATATACACTGATGCATTAATAAATATGACAACCAACACCCATAATCTCTTTTATAATAAAAAATAGCAGTTGTTTGTACATTTTCATATCATTACTCCTATCATTTAAATGCAAAATAGTCCAATAAATACAGCATTTTGATCTAAATCCAAACAGGAAGTGCAGCGTCTGTTTGTTGCACAATTATATTGCTTTAAATAAGAAAATATGTCAGAAAAAGTTGGTTGGTATGGCTAATTAACACACCTTTTCTATATTAAATATTTGAGTAAGGTGTTGAAAGACACAAAACAAAACATTCTCAGTATGATTTAAGCTGACAGCATCTGCTGTTATCCAACAATGTGGATTTTTCAAATTTTCAAAACAATCCTGTTTTGCAATATGTATAGTTTTGTGTATGTGGTTTGGGTAACTGTACCTACCATTAAATCACATTTGAACACAGTTACACCCTATGGACTAAGGAATTTGTATCCTGTGGTACAGGAAAAAAAAGGAATCTATTATGTTCCAGTGTGGTGCAGCGTTTCATTTTGCAAGAAATATCTAGTCAGATTTTATCTCTTTCACCTTCAAATACCACTGGTCAGAATCAACCCAGCTTAAATCACTGGTCAGAGACTATTTTAATATCTTTCATCCCCTTTATGTCCAGTATATGTGAGTTATACAATTAAATAAATAAACAACAGAAAAAAATATCCCCAAAATGAAAACAGCACCTTTCTCCCAGGAGTTGTGTATGCATATAATGGAAATGCCAACATCTTATCAACAGCAAGAACCTTCAAGTTATTGACCATCTCATGAGTTGCTATGGGTGATTATTAAGTCTAGAATCACAGTACGGTTACCTCTCGAAACCACAATCTATTATATAGTTTTGTTTAGCTAATGATAGATACACAGTATTTATAGAACAAGACTGAAGGAAAAGAAAAGCCCACAAACCCCCATTTTCTTACAAAAAAGTATTTATTATTATTACTTTTTATCGGTTTATTTTAATTAAGCACACAAAGTTTAAGCGATAGTTTTGGAAAACTGGTTTGCACCAAAAAAAAATTTTTTTTTTTCCTTTGCAACCTCAAAGAGTAAAAGTTAATATAACAACTTAGCTGTTCAGCAGGGAGGCATTATGTACAGCATTTCGTCTTTAAAAAAATTACATAACCTACTGTTCTGAAATACTCAAATTATTGTTCTCATTTTTTTCCATTGAAACCTAAGATAGACATTGGTATTCTACAAGAAATTGTTACACAAATGATCCCTTTTTATATATGTGTTTCCTTCTTTTAGATAATTATTATTCACTTATAGGTTGGTATAGAGATATTGTTTTGGATCTGTTGATCTAGCAGTTACTAGGAAGAGCCTTATTACTGGATATGGTAGAGTATGTGGCTGAGGTCTCCTGAGCATCTGTACATCCAGTATTGTCTCTAATTCTACCCTGTGTCTAAGAAAAGCATACAGCACAAGAACTGGAATCACCACGAGAATTACACAACAACAATGGAACAGAAAAAAATAGAAAGGAAAAAGGGAAACTGAAAAGAGTTTTATTAAAAAAAAAAAAAAAGCACAGCAAACGTGGAACACCGAGAAGCTGAACTACCTTTTTTTTCATCATTTTTAAATGTTGTACCAATAAAATGTCTTAGGTTAGATTTATAATCTGATAATTTACAATGTTCATAAAATACATACACCCCTTACTAATGCTGATATATTTGTTAAAGAAAGTGATGTAGTTTACTCTTGACTTATTACTTAGCTTCTCAACTGCAACGAGTTGCCATTCTTACTAGATTGCATCATGTAAGTGTTGTTATTGGAATCTTAATTCTGAAGATACAAAAACCAAAACAAAAAAAAAGGACTGACCTGGACCAGAATGTTCACATTCCACAACGGTTTAGCAGCCAAGTACCAGTAATTTCTTTCATAAGTGCCATTTTCCTTTACTGCCAAATGACGTGATTCACGGTTGAGTTCTAACGGTCAATAGAACATTGGTCTTCCAGGTGAATGTACAGATGAACTCACTGCTGCCACTGTATGTGCCTGTTCGGCTCTTGCCAGCAGAGGGTTATACTGTGGCTATTATCCAATAGTAGGTGGCAATCAGAGCTGGATAGAGCTGGAGGTTGTATAATGGTAAAAATAACACCCTTGACTAAGACTGACACAAACATAAATTGCATATATGTTAATATGCACCTTCCATTTTAACGACTATTGCTCGTAGGAAGAGAAAAGTTCTCACAATTAATTAAATGGCTATGAGTGGTATATAACCGATACAAATATCTCAATTAATAATCAAAATAATATAATTAAAAAAATCTTTCTTGAAACTTCTTTCATATACAGACACTGTCCTTCATTATTGTTTATTCACAAAAATGAAACAGACAAATAAAGCAATCATAAATAAATTAAAACTGTTCTCACCCAGTTTCACTTGTTTATATATAGCATGAGTGACATAAGCTTTAATTACTCCCTGAAAAGGTTACAAATAAATCCCTTAAAAAAAAACCTAAGAATTGTTTGGAAGACTTGATGGAAAACAATTGAGGAATCGAAAGGCTGAGACTGATCTAGATGGAAAATGCAATGGGAAGAAGAAGTTTCTCTGAACCTCTGCTTGGCCATGGCGTGGATGAACTGCTCCCGTGAAACCCAGTACTGCTTTCAGTCAAAGTGCTGTGAGAGACTCTGCTGCAGGGAGGAACGCTTTGCTGAGATTCCTTTGTTACAGGGGATGTTTGCGATTTGTCATAAAGTTTGCTGGCATCCATTGAATGGACCTCCATCCTTTGGCAGGGCTGGCTTCCTCCTCTTCTCCGCTCCAGAATTCTTGGTGAAAAATAAAAGTTTTGACAGCACAAAAACTGCATTGGAAACTCAGAAGAAAGGAGTCCAAAGCTGGTTCACTGCTAAATAATCAGTGCAGTCTTACTTTTCATTTAATGTTTTTTCTTTTTTTTTTTTAATAATGACAATTTGTCATTGTATACGCGTTACTGTCATTGATAGTTACGAACACCGTTATTGTTACTGGTTAGTCTCTCGCCATAATTTGTTACAGTTTATAAAGACAAGGTCCCCCTAGTGGTGAAACTGTGTCAGTGTCTCCCAGCTGGAGTGGGTGGAGTCAGGGGTCTGACCCTCCCATTTCTCTCTCTCTCTCTTTCTGAGGGCGGGACCAGAAGGGGAAGGGGGCGGGGCTGGGAGGCTGGAGTCAGACCTTGGCCTCTAGCAGCTCCAGAAACAGTTTGTGCATGGGCACCTTGCCGTCCTGCTTGATGCTGTAGAAGTGCTGCACGGCCTTGGTGGAGGTCTGCCGGAGCAGTGGCAGGGTCATGAGCAGCTTGCCCGCCCGGCGCGGGTCCTCCGCGTGCTGCCCCGCCTCGTAGTCCTGCAGGGCCTCGTGCAGCACGTCCTGCAGCTTCTGCACCGCCTCCACGTCCTCTATGTGCATGGAGTCTGTGCGGGCGGAAACGAGAGAGGTTAGGGCCTGCTTACCCCCATCCCACGCAAACACAGCCTCTCTGAACACCCCACCCCCAAAAAACTCCGATCAGAATGGATGCAAGCAGAGGGTCTTCTCATCACCTGCAACATGCTGGACCTGGACTTCACTAAGCAGAAACATATATGACAGTTTTGGTATCCACCGAGCAATGACGGGTCATACTTTGAATTTGTATATGACTACAGTGGTACTGAGTGGTGTGAATATGAGAAGTGAGGATGGGAGGAAAAAGATGGATATAAAAAAATGTGATTGATCTGCTACCTGCTGTAAAGCAAACTGCATTCCTAAACACATGACAAAAACGTTCTGCGATTTCTTCCTTCATTCTGTTTTTCAAACAGAGGGCAAAGCTGACGTGAAACTCCCCTTTATATCTGGCCTGATGGATATGAATCTGTGTTTAACTTTATCAGAGTACTGTGTGTGCCAGTGCATCTGTGTGAGAGATGCAACCGTAACTGCAGATATTTCAGCTCCCTCAAGATGTAGGTAATTCTGGCCCTTTAAGGTTCTGTAGGGTCTGAACCCTTAGCAGAACATCTCATGGGAGGAACAGATCTCAAAATGACTAAAAGGAAAGGGCTACGAAATACAGCTCCCAACACTTATACTGACATTTACACATTTTGTATTTAGTTGAAGGAGCAAGGAAAAGCACTATTCCTTACATACGCATGTTCATGGGATGTATTTTAATGTTGTTTTTCATAATGTACTGGGAACATGAATCATTTATCAGGTATGTCTTTAACATAATATGTGAAAAAGGAAGTTTTTATGCTATTATAACTACAGTGGAACATGCCTTTTGCTTTGCAATCAAATTCACCACTATAGGGTGAGTGTGGCCTGACTGTGGTATCTGCTGAAAGGTGGCTGTTGCACTTGAGGGCAGAATTAATTTGAAGTAATACTGTATTTCACCTGTAAAGAAGAAAGCTGTGCGCTCACTGCATCTATATGTACGCTGCTGAACTGGGCAGCAGCATGACAATATTTCATTTTGTTACTGTTTTGAAAACGCCTCTGTGTCTCAGAATGCAGAACATAAAAGAACAGCACAGGGACAAGATCTGATATGACACTGCTCCATCTCGAAAGAGACACTCGGAGAGACTCTCCTGTGAACAATACCTTTTCATTCTCTGGAATTATCAGTGAGAAATATCAAACGCATGCATAGGGATATTTAGTCATTAACAAGCATGTGCACGTAAACCAGGCGCAGACATGCGGCTGCCATTGCAGTCAGAACTCAACACCCCATTTCAGTAACAGGCATTATCCTCAGCTAGCGAGGGACAGGCGTTTCCCAGCGTTTGGCGATGCCGCGGGGCACGTGCCGGCCCGGGCTGCAGCTCAATGTCCTGCCACCCTTCCTAGTCTGGAGCCCGCGCTTGCATCCTGAATGCAGACAGCGCGGCCTCATTCATCAGGCACATGAGCTCGGGGTATCAGAAGAGTGACCTGTGATCTGACAGAAATCCCTGGGAGAAATGCTTACCTGCATCTTTCCTTGAAGGATGCAGTGCCAGCACCGCTATCAATCTAACTATCAGCACTGGGAAGTGAGCACGGAAACCCAAGGATCCTGGGAGAGATGCATTTCGGTGTCTGTGTTTGAGAATAACATCGCATCTCCATCACAGAGAGTGGATGCCGTGCAATGTGCCCATAACTGCTAATGCACCCAATCAGTGACTGTCCATCAGTGTGAAATATATATATACCAGGCTGGCCTTAGTCCTTTTTTGCAAGGGGGGGTTGCATAGACTAAATGTAAATTGACATAATTAATGCATGCTAGTGGAGAAAAGTACACAAAATAAATCAAATATCATCTACATATAAATATCTAAAAAAAAAATAAAAATGGCATCTTATTGTAGTGACCTAAGAATCCCAAATGATAATATGACCTGTATGCTGTTGCGTACAGCATTATGTAAGTGTTTCTTTACAGATAAATCCGCGTCTTTCACACCGCCCGTCTTGTTAGTGTAGGCATTCTTTACATGTGGAGCACGTTTGCCTTCCATACCTTAAGGGTTACTGTCATTACAGGGGAGGATTAGTACTCAGGGAATTCATTAATGACACTGCCCTTCAAAACACTAGCGTTATACAGTCTGCTTGTTGTTGCTTCAGTCAAGTGCCTGTCCCAGCATCCTTTGCGCTCTCGCCATCACCACCGGAACACAACAGACAGCCGTACGTAGCCTGTCCCTTTGATGATGTCTGCATCCGATCTGCGTCAAGCCTCTCCAACCCCCACCCCATCCTAAAATCACAGCCGCTTTAAAGCAGCAAGCCCCTGAACTCATGCCAAGCCTGCTTCTGGAGGGAGAGGTCTCGAGGGACCTGACAAATCAGACCCTACAGAGACGTGGTGTGACACGACCCGGAAGAGAGGAATACTACAGAGAGCAGAATACCCGCGGGATGACACAGGGATTTTACTCTCCAAAAATGACTTCCAAGACAAAAAAAAACTCTTTAATTACAAACACTAATGTACGGAGACTGAGACAGACCAGAAAAGACCAAAAAGTTAAGTTTAAAGGAGATAAGTTTAAAGTAGATCACAGTAGCATGTGCCTTCAGTTGGACAGAGATACACATCCCTCTAAATCACCCCGCAACACCATGCAAATGTGTCCCATCAGGAAAAAGTACAACTTTTTCTGCTGAAAACAATTTCCCTCCTATTGGTCTGGAATGGATGCATTGATAGCAGAGATGAACTGTTAATTACAAAATCAATTAAAAAAGAATTTCTCAAAAGAGTCACGCGTTCTCTCTGGGGTGCTCTTTGGGCAGAAGGGCCTGTCTTTGCCGGCTCGCCAAATAGTGAGCCGTCATCCGCAAGCAAGCAAAAGCAATCTGGTTTTTCATTTTTCAGCGTGGCTGAGCCCAGCCTGAGATTGATCGTCACATATGGCCCCAGAAAACAAACTGTCAATACCTTGAGCGCTGTAGAATTTGAACAAATAGCCGCCCGCCCATTCAAGCCGCTCATTGCATCCCATTTAACAGATTTTATTGACAGTTTCCTTCTTGTAATTAAAGGGAAAACTACTGGCCAGCAACCAAGATAAAGTTCAAAGATAGGGTCAAAACAAAAGGAGACACGAGGCCTCTGCCTGACTGTCAATGGTAGAGAACATCAGAGCCTGTTATTGACGTCCAGGTGCCTAATGATCGACACCTTATTAAACAGGGATCTGAGGTGAACTTTATGCAAATGCTGAAAGGGACCATGATAATGCTTCTGGGAAATGCGAAGGGAAGGTTCAGGAAGGGTGTGTGTTTGTGTGTGTGTGTGTGTGTAATGGTGTGGATGGTTTAAATAATTTCACTGATCATTCTGCACTTAGGATTCACATGGGGGAAAGAAAATTAAATTCTGTCTTAACCCCTCCTGTGCTGACACACTGTGGTACAATTTCCATGGCTGAATCAAATGTTTTCAAATCTTCTTACTCCATTCAGAGTAAAAATACAAAACCAACTGCATCTTAGCAAAACAAAAGTGAAAAAAAAAACATTTAGTTAATTAATTTGAGTTTGTCAGATCAGATTCATAAATCTTTTTGAGATCAGATTCCAACTAAATGTTTGGAAAACAGTATTCCTAAATTGTATCTTTATGTTATATCTTATATTTTCAATACACCACCAGTGGTGGCAACACAGGAGAAGTTAGAAAAAAATGAGAGAAAAACAAGAAGATGGCAAGAACAAGAAACAACGTGCCAACAGTCAAGCAAATCTGCCAACCTGAATTAGCAAGCGCTATAGCTTTGAGGGTGACAAACTCTTCTTTCTCCAGCTTCATGCTCTTGTATTTCTTTACCAGCTGCAGGATGGCATTGTTGAGGTCGAGCAGGCCGGCCAGCTTGGACTGGTCCTCGTCCATGATGTAGTCTTCGGCGTAGACCAGCTTGTCCTCAAAGGACAGCGAGCGGTACACCACACGGAGGATTAGGATCTCCATCCATGCGCTCTGCAGTAGACTCATCTGGTCTGCCAGAGAGAGCGTGGAGAAGCCTGGGGGTATCAAACGCAAAGGGACACAGATTGGTCACAATGGAAAGAAAGCACTCTTACCACACTATCCATGCTGCATGAGCCTGAATAAACACTGTGAATTCAAAAACAAAGTGGGGAAAAAAACTTTAATAAGTCTTGAGATCAATGGTTTCCACGCTGTTACGGATCAGATTCAAAGTGAGACCCAGTGAAAGCGCTACAGGAAACAGTCCTGCTCTTGTTCCTCCACAGGCCAGGCCTGGCATCGTCTCAGACAGCATTAAACGATGGCAGATCTGCCGGCTCTTGTGTTGGAGGGCATTGAGATTCTGATGGTGTGATGTGAGGGAGAGATGCCTGAGAGGGGTGAGAGACACCCCCCCCGTCCCAGGCAGGACAGCAGGCCAGGGGGCACTGTCAGAGAGGGACCTCCTTATCTCTCCCACCATGCCGCACAGGTCAGTCCCCCCATCACCACCGTCGCTGCAGGCAAAAACACCAGCCTCAACTTCCACCCCTCTTCCATTCAAGGGAGGGGGTGTTGGTGTGTGTGTGTCTTGGGGAGGGGGTGTAGGTTGAATGTTTGTCTGGATATCTAAACGTACGTTGCCCTGATGTTGTGTCCATGACTTCTCAAAAAGATGCAATATATTTTTTTTTATGGAATATAATGGCGTCTTATACTTTTTAAAAAGATGCCTAAATCTATGCTGAAGGTGTATAAGTTCAGTCATGACATTTTTGTTCATAATCAATCCCATGCATCAAGAACAATAGATGAACACAGCAGGGAGAGACTGGGGGAAAGCGAAAAAGGGATCCAGGGAGGGGCACTTGTTGGGAGTTAGGGGGACACTCTGACAGTATCTACAGCTCCTGCTTTGTCTCTCTCGTTAGCAAGAGGCACGTCAGACTGCAGACGAGGAATCTCCCGAAACGACAGCGAGCGCCGTAATCTGGGCGAGGAGGGAGCGGGGAGGCGCTCGGCAACATCTGGCGTGGCGGGGCTCTTTCTTCGACAGAGACGCGACGGAGAAGCGCCTCATTTTTTATCTCCCCCTGACTTGATCACTAATGGCAAGCAGCTCATTATGTATAGGTTTCAGGCTATTGTTTATAACAACTGCTAATTTATTATCCCAAACTGTTAACATCTCTGATCTCATTAGGAGCAGGCGGGCAGCGCGGAGCAGTTGGTGCAGTTCCTGGGCTGCTGGTGTGACTCTGCCGAGTGCCAGTTGGCAGGGACATCCACTACTACTTAATAAAATCATCAAAAGGGATTAGCGCGGAATTTCTTAAGGGGGTCTTTAATGCGAGACGGCTGCGTTCTCATAAAGAGATCTGCGATGGGAGCTGGCACTGCTAAAAATAAGGCCCCCGCGCCCCCCTCCCCCCCCTGCGCCCCCTCTCCCCCCCCGCACAGGTACTTCACCTGAAGCGGTGCAGGGGCCGGGGACACGTTCAGTCACAAGGAATTTAAATTTAACCATAAACACAATAAAACACAACAAAACAATCACTGCAGAACATACAGAGATCTTCTGGGTAAAATGACTGCTTCTATATTATATCCCAGTTACATAGTTTAACAATATTATTAATATGTTTATTATTTTTTCAGGTTAATAACATAAATAATGGGATCAAAAAAAGAACAGTAAAAAAACAAATTCCAGTGTGACATTAGCTAGCACAGAGCTGCTAGAGCTTCAGATGCTAAATAAAAGGAAAGGAAAAGGTAGCTGTAACAGAAGGGATGAAAAAGACTAAGGGAGGGAGGGAGGGAGGGAGGGGAGGGAGAGAGAGAGGGTCAGGGAGGGGGGGGGGGGTCCATGGAGTGGCAGATGGACGAAGCCCATCGCCGGGAGCACCTTCCTGTGACAGCACTGTCCCACCCTTCCAGACACCGCTGTTAGTAAATAATTAGATTTACACATTCCCCAATCTCCGTGCATCTCTCTGCCGAATAATTAAAAGCGGGATGATTAGTTTATTGAGTGGAAGGAGGAACTTTTTTTTATTGAGGTCCATCAATGATTTTATCTGGGGCTGGGCCCTTTTACGGCTGTCATGCAAGTGCAGGCATCCAATTTTTCTTATCTACCTGATTAATACAAATGCTGTTTCAGGACGCATTAATTAACAGATACAAATCTCCGTTCTCATGGACGGATCGATACGGAGAAGAAAAGGGGCATCAGTGTGAATATAGTGCTGATGATTGAAAAGCCGCTTTATTGACATTAATGTGCGGAGAACTTTAAAGTTGCATTACAGACCCCCCTTTTCATCCTTCTTATTTTATTTTTTACAAAAGATCCAACAATTTTAACTGTAATTGCATTTCACGTCTCCCACGAGCAGCTGAAAAGATCTGAGGAATCAAATTCCAGCGGCTAACCTGTGCAGCAATGAAAGCCTGTGTCTATTTTGATCTATATGACAAGGATTCTTACGCTTTCGCTCCATTCTCTCAGTCTTAATTCAGTGTGGAGAATACTGTCTGCAGCAGAGCAGTGTTTTACAGCCTGCTACTCTGTGGCAGTCTATACTATATTTGAAGAAAAAAAAAAACATTGTTGCCTAGGAGGCAAAGTTTACATGACTTTATTATTACTTTATTTAGTAATAACAGCGATGATAGAAAATAATGATGAAGTGGAGATTGTGAGATACCTTAAAGTAAATAAATAAATGGGAAAAGGTTCCTCTTTTCCTGTTGGTCTGCTGCTGTGGTGAGTGTGTCTCCTCATACGCGCGGCATTATCTGATGCAGTGTGTTATCTCCTGCAGTCCCTCCCCTCTCATCCCCGGCGTTTTGCTGGGAGACAGGCTGAAGCGGCCGACGCCCCCCCCCCCCACCCATCTCCGCCCGAGCGGAGGCCGCCGTCGGCGCTGTCAAACCCCCCACACTCAGACTCCACTGATGCACTCTGCAGTCAACTTACAGAAAAGGCTAAGCACTGGAAGTGTGAAGGGCACGCTAAGAAATCATATCTGATGGCTCCGTCTTTAAAAAAAAAAAAAAAGCCTCTTCCTGGTTTCAGAGGGAATCAGCGTCGGTCTCGGGCGCGAGGCGTGGACTCAGCCATGCGGAGTTAACCCCTACCGGGCAGGACTGCCACCGCCAGGCCCCCACCCTCCCCGCCCACACGCCGGCGCATTCTGACACGTTTACGCCGCCCAGAGCAGGATGGATTCATTCTGACCGCACGTTTACGCCGCCCAGAGCAGGATGGAGTTGTGCCCCCCCCACGGGACCCAGCACCTTGACAGCCCCCATAGTTTATGAGGAGAACTTCACCTCATTGCCCCCGAACATGAACATATTTTTCTACTTTTTAGATTGATTTAATAGTGCCATTATTGGAATGTATATAGAATGTTCGGCCTGGTTTTCTGAGCTTACAGGCTGAATAACCCAGAATGAGACTCAGCAGTTTTGCTTTTGAGGATGACAGCTAAAATCGGGAGTTCATCTAACATATTTTATGAGGATTCAGATTGTTGCTGTTTTTCAGTTCAGCAACATGAACATGAACATATTTTTTCTACTTTTTTTCTACGTAATGTACAGATCCTGTGCAGGGCGTGGTGACGTGGGAAGGGGAGGCCGAGGCGGTGTGGGGCGTGACAGCCGAGCGGAGGGACCGTCCCGCTGGGATCTGTGACTTCAGTGCGCCTTCACACTGCTGCCTCCTGCTCCACCATACTGCCTGATGGGGGCGAAAATGAAGACGCGCTCCTACAGAACACAGCTCCACCCGGCCCGGCGATACCTGCAGCATCCCGTTACGTCATTAGGTGACCCAATTACAGTGTGAGGGGGAAAATGGACATGAGGTCTCTCTCTGAGATCATGTGAAATCTGTGGGATCACGCCTCGCTGTTCCAAATACGGAAGAAATCCATTTTTCCCAACTGAAGAATTATAAATAATGATAAAAAGCAATGACTAGAATGGATGAAACCAGATTTTATATTTTAAAAAATTGGTGAATCAGTGAACTGAACCCAACAGTAACAATTTCAGGTAAAATGTATTTAATCAATCTCCATTGATTGAAAAAGATTTGAGTCAATGACCATTTGCTTTCAAAATATTTTACCAAAGAATCAAGAAAAAAAATTCAGATCACCATAATCTCACCAGATCAATCAGAATCTCACCAAAAGAAACAAAAAAATGCCCGCTTACGTGTCTTCTCTTTGCAATTATGACACACTAACGGATTAGGGGACACCTCCTGTGAACAAAGCACTTCCTCGTTTCTGTTCCCAGCTCACAGCGCTTTGCACTGTGACCCTGTCCACGCCAGGGCATGCTGGCAGAAACAGCCTTGCCAAATCTCTCCTTCACCTCACTGTCCATTTACTCCCAGGGTGTGTCCAGACAGCCCTCTCTGTGCCCCCACAGCGCAGATCTGCGCATACGCAGCCACGGCTGCAGGAAACGCAGGCCAAACGCAACGCCGCGGAGAAGCGGGCCTAGCGGACCTGGCAGGTTTGTGTTTACAGCCGTCGTTTCGGGTCCACCCCAACCCCTCCGTTGGAGACAGGGTCGTCCCGGGAGACGGCGCAGACGCGATGACACGGCCCGTCAGCAAGCGCGGACTGAGCACACCTTCCTTTTATCACCCACCCGCCTTTCCCAGCCACGAAACAACGACAGGGGAAAAAAATCACAGGCTGGAGAAAAACGCATTAACACCGGCGCGTCTGTACAGACCCATCCGGGACACGTGTTATCAGCTAAGCAAATATTCGCCTGTCAGAGCAGACCGCTTCACCACACAGGAGCCACCCTGATCCCACACAATAGAGCAGTGGAGTGTCAGAGAGCCGGGTGAACTCCTGCATCCTGCTCACAGTAAAAGGGAATCACTGCTAAAGACAGACATGCTCAGGGGTCATCTGCAAATACTGAACAATAGGGTTTTTACCCCTGTTGTTAGGAAAGTATACTCTACATAAAGAGTAAATTTCACTGTGATAACTAGTTCCCTAAAATAAATAAATATATAATTGTTGTATGTTATGCCTGGTTTATAAACAGCTTTCAAACTGATATTGTAACAATGTATTCTATTCCCCTCTAGGTATCATACTATTCCTACCACTACTACTTCTACTAACACTACAACTACTACTATGCTAGTACTAATAATAATGAAAATAAAAAATAAAACGATAACTCTGTGGAAAATGCTGATACTGTATGAAGAAACAAACAGATGTTAATTTTCTCTTTCGAATATCTCTATCCAGGCCTTGAGAAAAACTGAGGTAACCAATTAGCGCGGTGAAATTGGGTTGATCATAATTAACAAAAAAATAATGGCTTTTGCGACGGTACTTATCTTCCACTTCATCACACACTGAGAGAGGCTGCGCAGGAATGCCGGTGTTTTTCGCAGCGCATGTTTGTTTTATAAACTGCGATTTTTCTTCCCGGATCTTCCCACTCGCCCCCGGGGGAGAGAGCTGCACCACCATCAGCTAATCACAAGGTCTGAGAGAGATGCTCCAATCTAATGCTGCTAATTAGCAATCGGCAGACTCTTAATTGCATACATTAGAAGCGATTCGTAGTGGAGATTAATTCTAAATATACCCAGGCAGCTGGTTAAGATGCCACAGATTACTGTATGGACTGTACTTTTCCACTTAATTAGATATCAAAATTAAGCGGCAACAAGCGTTTTGACATAACGGGGGGACGGAGTCGGGCCTGTCTGCCGCGGTCTCCAGGTGGCCGTAAAGTGACCGCCGCAGAGAGATGCGCAGATGGAGTGGCATTAAACACCGTGCTGGAAAGCCATTTCAAATAATAAAATATCAATATTTACATTTTAATTACCCCCTTTCCCGGGCCCCCTTTTGTCATTTTCGCTATTGTCATCACAGCGAGAGGCGCCTAAATGATCTCTCACACTGCCAAAGCCGGGGAAGTTTCTGGAAACGGCTCAGGTCTGACCTGACGGGCGCGGTGTGGAAGCCGAGGGGTTTTGACCTTGGCCTGCGCTCATTCTCCCCAGTTCTGCAGGAAAGGGCTGGAGTGCAGCACTGTGAGTCTGAGACAGCAGCCTGGGCCTGGCCTGTCACATCTCCATTCACACTCATTGCCAGGACAGCAGCTGTTTGGCAGTGTGTCAAATATGGTAAAAGATTAAAACAGAACAAAAAAAATGTAATATATTCTACTAAAAATTCTACTAAAGATTACTAAAAATTATAGCCACTGATTAAATTTACTTATGCTGAGTACACACTGTAACTGCAGAGATGGCCATCGAGATACCACAACTGACACTATGATTCAGTTGACAGATTAAAAAAAAAAACAAAACATATAAGCATTACAGAGACAAAGGCTACTATTGTGGAAACATTTGTGCACTGTGGTGTTCTACATAACGCCGGAACAATCACTCTGGTTGATGTTGCTGGTAACTTGCTAGCTGCAAGCTAGCTGCTTGTGGCTGAGTCCACTCCCTAACACATGAAAGAACAAATCAGGTCACATAACAGATCTGTCCCACAGTATCTGATTTTCTGTCTTTTTTGGCCCAGCACTTCTGAGCGCCACTGTGTGTCTCGGCCTTTTCGGGGTGGTGACTTTTCCCCTCCTTCTCCCTCCCGCTCTCACTCCAAGAAGTGTGCCTTTCCCCTCCGCATTTCCTTTTTTCTGCTGATGTTTGCAAGAATGACACCGGTTTTGCGAAATTCCTATTAGGGGCATTAGCGCTGTGTACACAGGGCTCAGGAGCTTACTCGTGCCAGCGACAGCCTCTTTTGATGTGCGGCGTCTCACGGGCTTTTCCTCTTTGAACGGCGCGAAGCTGCCAGCTATTCCTCAGAGGCCCAGCAAACAGGCTCAGAGAGAGAGGTTGTAATTCTTGCGTCGAGACGGACGGGTTTAGGGTTATATTAGCACGTGGCTGTTAATTCATTACACCCCGCTCTGCCTGCCGCTCACTCACTCGTTCCTCTCTTTCCTTTCCCCCCTTTCTTTTTCTCAGAAATGTACCTATCTGAGGCCTTTCCAATGAGACATGTTACAGCAGCGACCCATAAGAAAAAGGGATCTTGGGTAAAATTCGGCATAAAGGAGAACATGTTTCAGTGATAATTCCCTTTGTCAGAGATATATTGTTTCAGGTAAGGTGAAACACTCATGGGTTGTCCATAAATGATGGACTGATGTGTATAACAATGCATTGACTGGTCTTACTCCAGCCTTTAAAAATAACTGAGCAGCATCCTTTAAACACTTCCTTTCTCCAAAATATAACATTTAATGCAAAAATATCGATTTAGAATGTTTACAATAATATGACAGCGCTAATAATTTAGGCATTTAATACCAATAAATCACATCTCTCCAAGATGAGTACATTAATTCAGAATTTTGGCATTTTTTCGATTACAGCAAAAACGAGCATGAAAGGCAAGTAGAAGAGACAAAAAAGGCCTGCATTCTGCACAACAAGCATCCTGTTAGCTAGACACGATTTCAACCGCCAGAGAGAGGCCCTCTCTTTAAGCATGCCTTAATGCTTTCAAGACAAGACATTACCCCATTCCACAGCAATGAGCACCTTTTAATTTCTGAAAAAGCCATGGCTGAAAATCTTAATTAATTGTTCCATACTGCTTCAGGGTCATTATGCAATGTAATAAAGGCCGTGTAATTATGAAATTTTACAGCCATTACTGGGGCTGATAGCTCGTATTTCATCATCAGGCGGGCCCAATGGCTTTCCAGGCGCACGCTTCCCCTTTGATGGACTACACACAGATCTATCAGGCCCAAACAATAACCCGGCCGGGCAGCTGTAATAGCTACCCACAGATGAAGCAACAGATAAAGACAAACTATAAATCCAGGCCACAAATGCCACCACCGTGTGTGGCGTGGGTGGTGCTTTGGCAGGGTGCAGGGTTTGGCGAGGGTGAGGGATAGGGTGTGTGTGTGTGTGTGTGTGTGTGTGTGTGTGTGTGTGTGTGTGTGTGTAGATGCAGTGGGGCGTTACAGGATAGATACAGATCACCCCCCCCAAAAACAACAACATTGCCTGCAAAAGGCTGAGGATAGCTGAGACAACTCAATACCAGCCTAAATATAATAACCAACAGAAAAAAGATATAAAACAGGATATAAAACAAATTTAAAAAATGTATGAATTTAACATGTAGTAAAATGAGCATGAAGGCAGCACTGGTCATTTCAGCACCTTTCAGCTAATAAGGTTTGCCGTTTCCACACATCTGTGCAGAACACACAGACACAAACAAAAACACACACACGCACACACACACACACACACACACACACACACACACACACACAACTGAATAGGCAGAAGGCTGGGGTTTGAGGACTGCAGCCACACGCCCGTGTGAGACTTTGCTTTGAAAGCATTGCGAAACGAACAGCAACAAAAACACATGGAGGTGCTTCACCCATGAAACATCACAAAAGGTGGGAAAAGAAACAAATGGAAAATGGAGCAGACAGAGGAGAACAGAGAGAGAGAGAGAGACAGAACATTCTGGACACATTGTAGAGCCCCTTTCATTCTGAAGCACATTTGAATTTGAATCTGGATTTAAATTTGAATGAGGGAGACAGAGTGAGAGCTAGAGGGTCTGACCATTGTGGGGAAGTTTTTACCTCACAGCTACATCCTAACTTTAGTAATTAAGAGAAGATTAGCCGCTCTGAGCTTCTTCTTAAAAAAACGCGAGGGTAACAGGGCTTGGCTGAGCGGCCGTGGTCTTTGAATAAGGAGAACAGGGCACACGAGACAGCTGACAGACAGCCAACAGCTGGGTGGCAAAGAGGAAGCAACACTGAGAAGTCTGTGGCAGACTCTGAGCATCTATATCATCACTTACAGTACAGTCAAAAGTTTGGACACACCTGATTAAGATAATGAGAAACGTGCATTCAAAGACAATTTGATCTAAACACTTATGCTTAAATGCTAGAAATTTGTTTCTTAGACAAATATAAATGGTGAAGTTGATGTCAGTGTATGAATTTCTTTCCAAAAAAATTGCTATTTTGAAGAATCTAAACTGTAAGATAGTTTTGATTTGTTAAACACTTTTTGGCCACTGCATAATGCCATTTCTGTTATTTCATAGTTTTGATGCCTTTACTATTATTGTAAAAATGTGGAAAATAGTAAAAATAAAGAAAAAGCCTTCTATGAGTAGATGTGTCCAAACTTTTGACTGGTACTGTACATTTCACTCCATGACATATATCCCTGCATTCAATCAACATGTGTGCTTAACGTTTACTTACAAATACCTGCAAGTTTTTTTTTTCAATACAAATATTTTCACGCATTTTGGTAATTATTAAATTAGCCAAACTATGTTTGTAAAAAAAAGTAGCACTTGTGTTTACTTGTGAGTCAGAGTGAAGGGCAAATGTTGCTTGAATCCAGTTTTTAGAGTTCCTTTTAGTTTGCTGGATTTGTTATCTGGAAAAATGACCATGTATATCGCATGGCACAGAGAAGGGCTGCTTTAGTAACAGAAATAAATACAGAAATTAATGTAACTCCTTAAAAAAAAAGAAAATTCTGCATTACAAAAGATGAGAACAGTGTCTTTAGAACAGTCTCACCTGCGCCGAAGGCAAATTAAGAGCTGCACTGCTCTGTAAGCGCTGTGAAAGCTTCAGGAAAGACAGAGGCCTCGGCTCAAATATGTTCAATCACTTTATTCATAAGCAACACAGTGGGTACAGCAGAGCGTGGCCGTGTCACCCCGCTGCATCGATAATAATTTACATTGTGATTAGAGCCATTTCAGGGCCCAGGCGATCCGGCACTCTCCTCCTGCTACTGTCAGGGATCCCTGTTTAACCCACAGCCTCACCCAGCTCCCGCCCGTGAACCTCGGAGGTGATAATTCCTCAGAGCTACCCGACAGCTCCAATCCCATCCCATTTCCCTGCCTGCTTCTCCTCTGATGGAGAGGATGCCCCCTCTGAACTGTTATTTTGGGGGGGTCGGGAGGTTTGGGGGCGGGGGGGTGAGGGCCATTTCATGCTTGTCTGTGAACTTTGCATGAACCTCCAGAAATAATGTGATGTGATGACAGGCTGGTTATACCTTCCACTAAATTTGCTGTCTGGAATGAGTTGAAATAGAGTTTGGTTTGTATAATTACGTCCATCTATCTTTATATTCCAGCAGCATATCGCAAATTGAAAATACTAAAAATTGACTGTTCATTCTGATATTTAATGATTGCCGAAGACACACCAATGATTTATTGGTTACTTACCGATGTGACACATTTGCATCTTATTAGATGGAGATTACTAGGCCTTCAAATTGCGGGATGCAGCCCGCTACTGTCTGATGGATTGATT
>CM032887.1:2087500-2187500 GCA_019176425.1 Megalops atlanticus | reverse complement strand
TTACAAATACACACTTACAATACAAAACGAGTGACTGAAAAGTTTTTTAATCGATTGTTAGAAAATGATGTTAATACAAATATTTGACTGATAATTTGTTGGGAATCATTGGAAGCAAATTCGGTTGTGGCATTTTTAAATGCCCCCTTTGCATGTGTGCTTGTGTGTGTGTGTGTGCTTGTGTATACACAGCTCTCCATACAGTACGTACATACACAGATCGGCCTGAGAATGATGTCTTGATCAGGCACGGAGCGACTGAGTAGTGAGCCCCTCCAGCTTTTTGTTAACGAGGGTCCGTGCAAATATTCCATTCTGACACACAGCGCAACAATACCTCTGTCCACTGAGCCAGTAATCGTCTTATCATGCCCCTGTGAGAGAGAGCTGCAATATTTGACCAGGGCACTTCTCTCTCTCTCTCTCTCTCACTCTGTGTCTCACATTCTTTCCCTCTCTGCGTCCCTGCCTCTACCCTGCTTCACAGCTAACAATGGAGACACAGAACGAGAGAGAGGAGGAGAGGGAGAGAGGGGAAGAAAGAGAGAGCGTGTGAGAGAGGGAGAGAGGGGACAGGGAATGAAGTGGAGTGTGGCGGAACCTTGGTATCTACATAAAAGAGATTAGGGACGACACAGTTCCATTTTACAGCTCAATCATATTGTGTTAGCACGCGCTTATCCCGGCGCCGCTGAAAATTGAAAGAGAAATAAAGAAAAAGTCCCCGAGATAGGAGCAAGAATAGTCCAGGCCCGAGCAATTTCAGCAGGCATAAAGGGCCTCTAATGGGGGAGCCCCTGTCATGCTAAAAAGCCACTGTTCGGGGCCCTGCCGCCCATTCACATCCCTGCTCGTCCCTTTAACGGAAAGTCAAGTATGGCTGCCCGCCTTTGTGCCTCCCCGCTCTGATAAGACATGTCACAATTGCACCACCGTACATTTTCATTTATTTTTATTTCGCCGGGTGAAAAGCTTAATTCTATTTACAGATAAAAGTACTTTTTTTCAATGGTCCTTTTTTTCTTTCTTTCTTTTGGAATATTTACTTCTTTTCTGCCGCGTTCTGAAGCCACCCCGCCCCCTCTTCATGCAATGACATGTGATTTATTATTAAAATAAAATTACCCGCTGAATGCTTTAATCTCACAAATGAGATTCCTCACTTTAATCCACATTATGTAGGTTGAAGGCAATTCAGTTTTTTTTCGTATTTAGTTAATATCACATTTCTAAATCCGACAGCCATTTAACTGGCGTAATGCTGTATCAGACAGAGACTGAGTGAACAGCAGGCTGCGTCTGGACTCTCTCTCTCCTGGTTTGGTAAACCCGCGTGTAAACGCATACTGGGCGTTTGCACGGAGCATATTAATATGTAAATGATCACTAAAAATCAGGCCCGCGCCCATTAAAAAACAAATCAAAGGAGAGGGTCCTTCTTGTAAGTGGCGGGCAAGTCTGGCGGAATGGAGAACTGCACGTCTTTAACTCCGTTCAGCAAAACACAGACTTCTTCATTACCCGGGTCCTCCCTGCAAGGCAGGCTCAGTAATACTGAGTGATGTTTAAATTAGTTTACAATTTGCCTGCTCCCCGGCTAGGACGGATCTTAAGCGAGCGCGCTCAGAAATGTCAGCCGCGCTCCTAACCACTGTAACAAATTGTTGCCCGTACGCTGAACACCTAATGACTTCAAATTAGCTCCCGCGCGGGGGCCTGACAGTTTGTTACGACTGTTAGCAACATAGCCGCCGTATCATGAGCGATAAATTGGTTTCAGCTCTCTCTGGGAGAAGGGGGCTTCATCAATTTGATTAAAAAATTACTGTAGCATAGAAAGCGCAGAGACAAACTACTTTAGGGGGAGACAAATAAGTTAGGCAAACTGAGACAGAGTGTCTGCCGCCGCTGACTGACAGCAGAGGGGTACGAGCGGGGGTTCGTAGTCATAGTGCAGGATTTTCTTTTTTTTTTGGCAGTGGGGGTGAGGTGATGTCTTTTTTCGGCACAATCCTGGCTGGACAGGCAAGCTTTAGGGACTATTTCATTTGGAGAGGGACAGAAATCCTGCCATTTTGTTGTTTTTTTTTTTTTTTTTGGGGAGGAGGTGGGAGTGGGGGGTGAACTTTTGATATTAGATCGCTGCTCCACACACAGATGCTTTCATCAGCTCGCTGGAGCCATTCCAGCACAGGGTCCAGAAATGAAAGCTCCAGGGATACCTGGGCAGGGAACCTCACTCTTCAAACAGAGCAGGAATTGCCTGTCGAGGTCTAATCATAGCATCATCTTTCTTCTGCTGGTCAATCAC
Source organism: Megalops atlanticus (assembly GCA_019176425.1). NCBI lineage: Eukaryota > Metazoa > Chordata > Actinopteri > Elopiformes > Megalopidae > Megalops > Megalops atlanticus. The sequence continues at coordinate 2,185,189 of CM032887.1, read as the reverse complement.
TCTGAGTCAATACCGGCACAGGAAAGTGAACTTCCTACGGGGAGACTTCCAATTGACAGACTTCTGCGGTGTCCTCTGGGTGGGCGTGCATGTGATCCAGGCAGATTCAGGTTTAACGTGCAAACACGTGCACCTGCCCAAATTCAAACAACGCTAGCCTGGGAATAAAACAGATCAAACAGCCACGCTTCCTGTATGAGACAGGAAGAGGATGCTGGGTTTCAGTGCTCTTCAAGTGTCGCCAGCCTGGCGTTTTAGCAGTGACCTGCGGGTCAGAGGGGAATCACCTTAAGCCTACAGGGCAAGCCTGGGGCAATCTGGCGCAGAGAATCAGAAATAAACCTTCAATCCAGCATCTTATGCCTGGGAGGAGATTGGCTGTAGAGTGGGGGAATAAGCCCATTAAAAACCCCTTGTGCCACCTTCACTCTGGCTCCTGCCCAAAGCCCACTGCGAAAACGATCATAACAAGGAACAACAAAACCCAAAAATCCCACAGCTTTTCCTTTCAAGTGTTACACTTATGTCTGAAAGACTGGAGAAATGTGTGATTCTGTGTGTGTGTGTGTGTACTATAAGCAAGGAAGCAGCCCAAAATCCACCCACATCACTGCTCTGCCCCACCTCCCATTGCTTCCCTCTCCGTTAACCCCCCCCACACGTACCCTCTCCTAGTGTTTAATCTTCGCCATTTTCATCATAATCTACTTCTAATCTGAGGGCTCCCTCTTTATTTCTCCCTTTATTCACCGGCCTGTTATATTCGTGTCCGGAGCGGAAGATTGGAATTGGGTGTTCATCTCGCCGAACAGGGCTGCCAGAGATTATGAGTAAAAAAGGCATTGTTAAGTAGATTAAATGAAATTCCTCATTCCGGCGGCTGATTCCGCACAGAGGCAATAACCCACGCTAAAAGGGCCACTCTCCCATCACAGACACTGTCCACTCGTATTCACGCCTTAATGCCAGCCTTATTTCAGAGTGTCAGCCGGAGACCTTACAGCTCAAATGCACAGGACTCCTCTCTGCAGGAGAGCAAAAAACTGCACCAATAAACCAGGCAATGATGCAAACACTCACCCCACAAAAACTGTTAAGTTCCCCATCTTCTGTAACTTCTGTGCAGAAAAATGACCTTGAGAGTGTGCCTGGTTTCCTGGGTGATGGGGACAGTCCCTCACAGTGTATCGGGACTGAACCCGGCTGTCTCGGTGCTCCCTGAGAGAAGCACTCCCTGGCTGTCTCAGGGAATCTGCCCCTCAGACACTGCAAATGACCCCACTATGTTTCCAGTCCATTTTAGTAGGAGTTTTGCTGGAGCCCCAGCGCTGTAAAGCTCTGAGGTACTCTGGCATTGCATGGGCATGGTGGAAATTCCTTTTAAATAGTGTAAATAAAGGACTCTGGGAAAATATCTAGCAGAACCATGAATTTGTGTCTGTTCCCAGCAGAGTGATGGCTGGACTGTGACAGACAGGGACGGAGAATCAGCTGTCTGTCCAGTCTGCTGTAATGCAAGTGTTAATCACAGAACAGCTGCTTGATTATGGAGGTACTTACAGAGAGCTTCCTGTCTGGGAGGGACACTCAGCTGATTAGCTAACAACAGATATTTCTGTTTGCTTTCACAGGAATACTTGGCCAGTATGTCCATCTGTGGTCAATACAGCTAATGTCACTAAGGTCAGGCACAATCCTGAAGGAAGTTGAGTGTTATGCATGCATGTATTTTCTGTTTTTTGATTTGATGCGAGTCTTTGAGAATATAGCAGACACTGTGAAGCAGATAATGCTGTGCTCATTGCATAGATAAATCTCATGTTCTCTCTCTTCTGGGCAGCTACCTCACAATATAAATATCTTCATCTGCATCTGCAGTTGTACGATCCACAAAGAGCAGATAACAGATCCATCCTGAGCTCAGTACCCGCTGGCGAACCTTCGCGGCCCAAGCCGCCCCGGGACGGGGGCGTGGCGGCGGCTCTTACCCGGGATGTGTTTGGCCCAGCCGATGTTGACGACGAGCTCGCGGTCGGCGAGGTCGCAGAGCGTGGTGAGGGCTTTGATGTCGCTGTCGGGGATGGTGGGATCGGGCATGGCGTAGATCTTCTCTGGCTCTGCCACCAGCAAGTGCGACACAATCTTGTTATCTGCAAGGCAGCCAAAGGGGACTGTATTTGAACACCAAGGAGAAAACAAAGAAACACAATCAAATCATACAGTCTTCCACTTACACAGCCATGACACAGTATTGACAGAAGCATTGTGTTAAAACAGAGAATAAGGCCTACAAGCATGATAATTTGGAATAATTAATGTATGGTTACTGGATTTCACATGCTATCACACACTGTCTCTGGGCAAATATTGGCATATTTTGTGAAATATTCAATACATCAGGGGAGACTTTGGCCTGAAGCACCTGCATAAGAGATGCCGGCTTATTCAGGCATTTTCCACAAGTCCATTTTTATCCCTCAAATGAACTCAATATGGATTTCCAGGTGAACTGTCACTTCTGAGTGACACTCCATATAGTGAAATGAGATGGCGTGCCACAGAGTCAAATTCACAAGGAAAAATATCAGATAATGGACAGGGAACGATCACAAGGGGAAAGGAGGGTGGAAAATAAATACGGCCAAATCCAAATCATACAAAATAAGGATCCGCAGGACAGAGTAACACTTGGTAATGAGTGGCAATCTTACTCTTGTATTCTGTGCCGTTTGCTGTTTAATCATTTATGTAAATGAGAGTGCACATATTTTTGGCCACATTGCACAATGGTACAGCACAGAAACCTTGTTTGTTTTTTTTTATTTTCTGTGGTGAAATATCTATAACCCAGGAGCTAAATGAGCATGTATGCAACACCTGGACAGAAGTCAGCTCATAAAGACAGCCGATTAGTAAATTAAAAAGCATTAACTTCCACCTTTATTTTTTTTTTTAGTATTCTAGTTGCAGGCGCAAAAGGAGGCTGGGGTGTAGCAGATCAATCAGGGCAGACCCTCCACTCTAGGGACGGGAGACCTGTGAGCGCTATCTCTCAGTAAATCTTATTTAATGTTTCCCTAATTACAATCAATGCAACCCAATTTCCAATCCTCATGCCTTTGTTATGTGGAAATAATCAATCAGGAAGGCGAGGCTACGCTACGCTCTGATGTGGCTGTCCTGAACCATGCAGCCCGAGTGCACAGTCACTCTGTGTGTCGTTCTTCTGCCTATGAGAACGCATGGCAAAACCACGACCTCATCGGAACACTGTGACCTCATGGGAACACTGTGACCTCAGCGGAACACCGTGACCTCATCGGAACAGACAGAACTACATATAAAGCGTTCATGTTCTGAGACAGGACAACCAATGGCAGAATGTTTGTATCCTGATTCTGTGCCCGTCTGCAAAGCTAAACACTGAAGATGATGTATACAGCTATAAAATGGTGATAATTTAAAATAAAAACATGACAAAAGTCATGTAGTCTATATGTATTACATATTACTTTGCTGAGATCACTTGACAAACAACACAACTATCCATATACACAGGCAACCAAAGTCTATTGTATGCAAATAAAAGGATACATAATAAATGTAACAAATAAAAAATAAATGAAATAGGAATTGGGATAGAGTAAAAGAAAAAGCTTTGAAATAAGTTGGACAGGATAAATCAAAAAATAAAGCCAGAACCGAGCAGGGATGAACAGGATAAAGCAGAAGGTTATTCTTTTCATTACTGCTATGATTTCTGCGCTATAATTATTATTATTATTTCTGCTGCTATCATGCATAAAAGCATATTGTATTCCATGAGAATATGCTACCATTAAGTAAAAAGGCTTTAGGGACAAATCTGTTAAGCGCTGCATTTCTCTGTGTTTGCAGAGCAGTCCGACAGCTTGGAAGCCTCGTATTGTGGGTTTGATGTCTTTGCCAGATTGGATTTAATACGGATTAAACCTTTTCTCTCTCTCTCTCTCTCTTTCTCTGTGAAGCAGGAGGGGGAGGTGGACGTTCCACTGCGGTTTTATTATGCCTAATGTTAGCGAAATATAATTCACTTTGAGCTTTAATTTTTTAAAATATTCTAGTAAAAAAAATGCAGCCGCTTAAATTTACAGAGGGCACAAATGTGATTACCCTTAATATTCTGCTGATTGAATTTAGAAGCTGACTGAGTTTAACGTCATAATATTAAAAATACTCAGGGATAAATAAACGAACAGCTCACGAGAGCTTGTGTTTTTACAGAATAACTTCTGCGCTGCCTGTCCGAGGCTCACTCATTGGTAGCTGCCTTTATGGAATGTTTAAAGTCTTTCCGGCTTGGACATTGCATGCTGGGAAAAACACATGAGCAAGCTGGCCGAGAGAGAGAGAGAGAGAGAGAGAGAGAGAGAGAGAGAGAGGAGGGAGAGAGAGAGAGAGAGAGGAGAGAGAGAGGGAGAGAGAGAGGGAGGGAGGGAGAGGAGGGGGGAGGGAGGGAGAGAGAGAGAGAGAGAGAGAGAGAGAGAGAGAGAGAGAGAGAGAGAGAGAGAGAGAGAGAGAAAGAGAAACGGTGTGGGGCTGGAGCCTGAGGCTACTGAGGAAAGAACAAGCATGTCAGTCTACACACTGTATGCATGTTCACCTGTGTGAAAACACACTTCATGCATGGAAACACACTTCCTGTGTGAACATGCACTTCCTGTCCAAACATACACTTCCTGTGTGAACACACACTGTGTAAACACTGACTTCCTGTGTGAACACGCACTTCCTGTGTGAACACGCACTTCAGACCGTTTGGCGAAACCCCAAGTCAAAGTGATATATGTAAGACAGGCATAATGATGTGACATTACTTGATGACAGCAGAGGATGCTTATGAGGACACTCTGACAGTGGTATAGACGCGATGCAGATTCTTACATGGCTTTTTGGGGGGCAGGGCCAGCTGGGGGTTCAGGTAGGGGCTGTTCTCAGCGTCTATCCGGCGCTTGTACTTCTGTCTGCCTCCTCGCACTCTGTCGAGTCGCACACCTGAAAAAAAGGAGAGCAGGTCAGGCTTCACAGCGCAGTACAGTACAGTGACATCACCTTTATGCAGCTGGGATACGGTTCTCATTAGGGGACACATATGCACGGTGTAAGGCCGGTCATGGCAAACAGGAATTTCTGTCAGGCGCTGTCTAATAACTGAGGAGGGGCACGAGCAGTCAGTGTCAGCTCAGTGTGCAGGTCCTGTCTGGCAAAGCGCACAGAGTCACCTGTACCTTCCACTGGGCGCTAAGGTACAGGTGAACGGCAAGTACAAAGAGACGAAAAGCTATTTAGAGATTCTGATGTAATGAAATAACAACAAACAGAGGTTACTGCAATATAATAAAGAAAGCTTTTCTGCCATGAACCCCACCAAACAATGATCCATCAGAAATGCATCAATATCATATCTGTAAATGCATCTATATCATGTGTTTAAATACAAGACTGTTCAGTGTAAAATCGCTAATTGTTAGAATACATCAGTATGATTAAGACAGACATTTCCCAGGTCTGCAGTGCACCCTTGGATGCCCTCTCTTCTCTGCCCTGTTCACACTCCTCTTTTATCCTCTTCCTCTCTCACTCTTTGTTTTTTCTCCAAATCTGATAATGTCAATACTCTCTTGCCTGACCAGTGCAAATATGGCGTGTGGGTGGCTTATTTATTGCACCACTGAGGTTGTAAAAACACATTCCTTTGTGTTTTCTCCCCATCAGGGTGAAAGCACTGCCTTTAAGACGTATCTGTCCTTTTAATTAATTGACACACAAAGGAGCCCTAATTTAATTATGCACACCTCTCCTGGGACAGGTGGTTTCCTTGGAAACCACTTAAAAGTGGCATGAGACACGTTTTATGTTGCAGACAGTGACGGAGGAGCAAGGTAAACACTGGTGTGTGCTATTGGTGGCACACTGGGAACCGTGTGTCCAATCACGATTAGAGCAGACCCGGCTGAATTTTCCACATCTCAGCCCTGTGATTTGATGAATCAGCGTATTGGGTTTGCCTTTCAGCTCCCACTGTATGTTTTCACAATGAAAAAAATCTCATTTATACACACACACAAACACACACGCACACACAGACACACTCGCCCCCCTCCTACCCCAGAGTCCCTGTAATTGCAAACACTTCCATTGAACATTATTGTTCTACATCCCAATGACCACAAGTCACGCTTGGTTTCTGTTCCAATTACGTTTTTTTTTTTTTTTTTTAAAAGGTACTTCAACCTTATTTTGTCTTATTTTAATTTTAAACCATAAATCAAGCTTGACCATTATTTCTTTGTTTATTGTTCTAATATGGCAATCTAACAGACAAGAAAGGGGAGGGGGGTAATATGTCCTATTATCTTTGACCTTGTAAGACTTTATTTTGTGACTGGGCATGTGACATTACTGTGGGCCTCTGAGGGGAAGCCAGCACCCCAGACCCCACTGTGGTCTCATCCCGGAGCATCCCACCCACATGAGCTTCTCCATCAGCAGAATAGATGGCCTCTTACAAAAACATACCATGCTACTAACACAGCAGATTAATGCACTGAAATACGCAACGGCACGCAACGCTCCTGTACTGACAGCTGCTGACTGAAACCACCTCTAACGGTAACCCGACCCACTCGGAGACCGGCTCTTAACTACGAGAGGGGAAGATTTACTCCGTTAAATCTCAGCTACCGGTGAGGCCTTCGCCCCCTCCGGCCACGCCGACAGCACAACCCGGGGCAAAACCTTATCCCCCCGCACAAAGTGTGCATCTGTTCCAAGCCTAATGCTGCTGGGATTTAGGAGCTGTTATTAGGGTGGTCCAGCAGCTGAAGCCTGCATTTCTGACTGGTAGCCTTCCAATCACAGAGCAGGAGGCCGAGTCTCTGTCTGTCTACAGCAAGCTGCCCTCCACTGTGAGAAAAGCACGCTTGTTCCAGACTACAGGTAATAAACTCGCCAGACGCACTGGGCTGGAGTGATTCACAGAGCCACACATACACAGTGCAGAGGCAGATTTGCATGTATGCGCATGTCTGTGTGCAGCCGGGTGAGGCTCTCTGTGTATTCTCTACATGCATACGGGTGTAAAGGTCACTTGTGCATGAACAAGTCAAATCAATACCCATAATACTGCAGTCTGAATGCCCACATGGCGTCCAATTATTCTCTTCCCGCTTCTGCTTTGTCAGTGAGTTCTGCATGTATTCACTCATGTGCTTCAGCTTCAAGGCTGTGCTGTATGTGCAGCTGAGACAGTCCCATATGTCTTACAACCTGAAGCAGTCCCGTGCACATATTACAACATAGTGCTAGGGAAAGCACTGGGCCACAAATAACTGCATGCCTGGACCTTTGTGATGAAGATGGTGAGGATGACGATGATGGTCGTTGTTGTTGATGTTATTAATTTTATTAATAGTAGCCTCGGGGTCACTCATAATACTTACATTGTAAGCTTATGTTTTGTTATGTTATGTCTTTGCACTAACTTGGGTGCAATGTCACACTCACGTGTACGAAAGTGAGACCACTGGCCCCAGGTCGAGAGCTCAGCACTGCTACCACAACTGACTGCTTTCACAGCAATGTAAAAGCACACAGGGCTGCCAGCACAGATCGCAGGAGCTCCAAAGGGCTAACACCTACTGGTACACCTTCTCCCATGACAGTGTCACAAGATGGAGAGAGGCCACATGCAGCAGGGGAATCTACATCTATACTACTGACTGAGGATATCACGGGGGCCTCCCCACGTACTCCACACACTCTGGTCTGACTTGCAGGAGGCGTTTATTCGGCTAAACTGCAACGGGCGAGGGCTGCTCAGGAGGAGGTCCTTTGGGAGTTTAATCACAGCTCCATCCCACAACTTTCAGACGTTTAGAATGATGCACTGTGTTGTGGCAGCTTCCTCTTAGAGAAACACGCACTTGCATCGCTGTCATAAATAAGGAGAAATAAAGGAATTCGCTGCCGCTGTGGCGATTTGTCAGTTTTGTTTGGAAGATGCGTCACTCGGCCCAGTGCCCGACGGTCCCCTCTGACTGAGTCAGCCATGGTGTAGATCATGGTCTACGAGCCCGGGACGAGCGAGTCCGCCTGCACAGGAGCCAGAGAAACCCTCAGCCTCTGCAGAGAGCAGATTGCAGCCCCTAAAGATAATAAATAACATGGCGGTTATTGCCTGAAATTTATCTTTTGATTACTTTCACATGTGAACAGTAACATGGCCATCTCCAGCTTTTATGGATGTCCTCTCTGTGCCAGGACAAACGCCGGAGGTGCAGTGAGTCTGTTATCCGGAGAACGAGAAAGAGAGGGAGAGAGAGGGAGAGGGGGGAAAAATGGAAGAAATTCATTTCATCCTGTTAAATCCCTGGCAGATTACAAGACATTTTACTGTTTTAATTAAGCCTGCAGATAGGCCTATTGTTTGGCGGTGTTAATGCAAGTTTTTTTTTCCCCTCTCGCTCCATTTTAAATTATCCCCTTCTTTTTTTTTTTTTTTTTTTTTTTACTAGAACCCCACAGATGACCGTAAAAGCCTTACAAGGCTTGTTTTGAATTTCATAGGTGTCGTGGAATCCCGCAAGGCGTCTCCAGGAATTTACAAGGAGCACGGGCACAGCAATCAGGTCCTGGGATGTTCTCCCTCTTAGAGGTAGCTAATTAATCGGATGTGGCCAGGCACCCCAGTACAGAGGCCACCCGCAGAGCAGAGAGGAAGGAGGAGGAGGAGGAGAAAGAGGAGGAAGAAGAGAAAAGATCAAACCACTGCTAGTGTGTGACCACAGTGACAGAGCTTTAACACATCCGTATCAAATCTATCTCACTGGAGCTCTTCTGCTCTGAGTATCCCACACATACACAGAAGCAATATGCACTTTATAGTTATCTGTGACAGTCAAATTGAGACGTATTACTGTTTAAACCTCACTTTGGGTAAAGGCAACAGTACATCTCAAAAATCTCAAATATCAATTTTATTTCTAATTTCCTTTATTTCTTTTTAGAAAAAGATTTTATGAGAATTGCCAGTGGCCTATGGTCACTTCAGTCAAATATTAAACAATTCTATCTCAAGTGAGAAGTGGTTGAGTAAGTTCCAACAGTAAAAATTCTTTTCTGTTCTCAGCGCTTTGACCTCCTGACCTCTTGACCCCCATCCTGTCCCTTGATATAGGATGATATCAGGTGGTGCTGTATACTTCCTGCAGATTCACATGCATCCGGTACATTTGGAATTTTTTTTTTAATTGTTCTAAATGCACTTGAATGTCTGCTGTCAGACAATCCCTTACAGGTAATGTGGTATTGTGGTATTGTGGATGTATGTACAGAAGGACACATGACCATTTTTGGCCAGTGGTTTCCCAATAAAGGTCCATGCAATGTGTTCCATTTTACAGTGCTGCTGAGAGAGAGAGAGAGAAAGACAGAGAGAGGGAGAGAGAGAGAGAGAGAGAGAGAGAGAGAGAGAGAGAGAGAGAGAGAGAGAGAGGGAGGGAGAGAGAGACCACCGGATTTGTGATTCATGTGACCATGTGATTTCAGAACATTTTCAAAGACTGCAACAGTTCCTGTACATTTTCAGTTTTTTATTCCTTTCGGTAAGTTTCAGATAATATTTTAAATAAGTAATTCTCATGTATTTTCAGAACTATTGCTATTGGTGAAGAATTCTAACTAGGAAGCATGGCATTACGGCACACTCAGGGACAATGCTGATGTATCTGGTAACAAAGTCAGGCTCACACTGAAATGGCACAGAATATGGATACTATCAGAACACCTGCAGAGATACAACTTCTGGCCCAAGTGATGGCCATCTTATGTGCATGGTTACACAACATGTATGAGCTGCCACACTGCCCTCAGGAAAGCACACAGACTGCTTCAGAGAAATGTTTATTCCCACAGTTATGTACTGAAACAGAAACGTCACAATACTGTTGATATCTTGAACCTGGGTGTTCACACCCTTTGGAACCACTCAGTACATGACTGTCAACACGTCCCTCTGCGTGAATCATGGGATCGACCCATTCATCTGATACTGGTGTGCTGTACATTTTATGTAAAGTGTGCAAACTTTTATAATAATTATAAATATGTCTGTTTTTTGAGAATGTATTGGTCAAAATAAACATTCACTCTATATATTGACATTTACAACATGGGGACATAAAGGCTTAAAAATAGGGATTAAAAAGTGAATCCAACATGGTATATACAACATAGTGTATATATCCCAGGTTATGAAACAAATTTCTAAATTTTCCTCAAATCTGGTATATAGTAGTATTTTTCAGTTTGGGGCCTTTGGCTGAAGTGGTTAAGGAGATTATGCTCTCAGGCCTCTTTGGCATGTGCTGCTGTAGTTTTTACATGTCTGCTGTTCCCTAAACTCCTGCCCCCCACATGCCTCCAACGCTGTGTCCCTCTCTATCAGAAAACATATTTTAAGGACATAATTCTTCATGCCCCAGGAGCCTTCAGCCGGCTCTCAAAGCTGGCAGGAACGGGCAGCAGGCAGGGGGGAGGGGGCGGGGGGAGGCATGCCCTCCTGGAAAGTGAAAAAAGGTCTGAAAATGTGACTCTGTGTAAGCAGCTGTTTGGCCGGGCCGGTGTAAACCGCGCTCGCCGGAGGAACTGCGCCGCTTCTCCATGCGTGCGCATGTTCCATTACCGGCCGGGCCTAATAAAGACTTCTGTCACTGCTCCTGCTTTTCATCTTCCCCCCATCTCTCCCGGCTGTGCCCCTCTCCCCCCTTCCTCCCCGTCCTGATAAGGCTCTCAGCGGCGCGCGGTGCAAACGCGCCTGTGTTCCGCCGCGGAAACAAAGCCGGCCTCCGCCGCGCGCGGGCCGGGCTCGCCTCGCCGCCGCCTTCAAAGCCAAACCCGCCCGTTCAGAAGGGATTTTAATCAAGCCGCCAGCTAAGCCCTGAGATTATCGGCTAGGTGTAAAAGGAAATGCATGAGGCAGCTCCCTCCAAAGACACTAAGTGCTGTGGATAGGTCACTGAGAGAGAGAGAACAAGAAAGATGTTATATCTCCCGGGGTATGTATTTGGGCCTATTTTTTTTCCCCTTCGCTGGCCTAAATGTCACCGTAGTATTCAGTTACATATTAATGCTGCTGCTGTAGTGACATTCACTTCAGCTTGTAAAGATATGTTTTCCACCCCCCCTACTTTTACCAGACCTTAAGGGAAAACACAGACATAAACTGGGTGTTGGGCCTCACAGACACACACACATGCACGCACACACGCACACGCACACAAACACATACACACACACTCATGTGCGCCCACACACACACACACACACACACACACACACACACACAGCCCTTTCAAGCACTGACATTAATGTGCCAAGATCACAGCAGTCAAAGTAATGTTACATATAATTCTTATTTATTGTACATGGAATAATAATTGAACTAAAATCAATAACTCGAGTCATATTCATTCATATTCATATGTGGCCCATATTCAAAGCTTTATAGGAAGGAATTTTCAAATAAACATCTTTTTAGTCAACAAAGGCACAGGCATTAGTGGGGAGTCCGGACCACGGGAGGAAAAATGGTCAGTTTTTCCCAAACTGCTTTTTTAATTAAATCCACTCGGTTGTGATGCAGGGGAGCTCGGGCAGAGGCTTGCAGTCTTACAGCGGCTTCAGGCCCCAGGAGTGGGGCGCGTGGGAGGAAACGCTCTAACAGGACGCCCCCACCGCCTCACCTCTCCCCACCACACGCACGCCGGCGCGCCGAAGGTGTGCCTGTCCTTCCAGGAAGTAAATTTGTTTTCCCCAGCAGCTGTGAGTGCGCTCTCTCTGACCGGGCCGGGGTCTGCGGGTCCCCTCCATCCTTTATTAGACCCCTTTAAAGCAGTCTTACGGCGGGTAACCAAAACAAACATGCCAGACCTGCGGGGCCTTGAGTTCGAAGCTGTGATTCGCGGAGCTGAAGCAGGGCCTGAATTGCTAACCCTACGGGTCTGGGATGGATGTAGGTGGGGGTGGAATGAACCCTGAGTGGGAGGACTGCTGGGTACCGCCTCTCCTGAACCGAAAGCAGGACCAATTATGCTAAAGTCACGGGACAATGAGGAGCAGAAGATGGAGGCATTATGGGAGGGGAATAATTTCCATTTCCACTGAAGAAAAGCCCATTCTATAAAAACCCAGTGTTACATTCTAGAGAGTGATAAAAACTCAGTGTTACATTCTAGAAAATATAAGAATTTTGACGTGAAGTTGACTAAGTATATTGCATTTCTAAGTGCTAATCTGCGCTGGTATTAAGATAGTTTAGTAGCTTTTATCAAAAGCTTACTCATGTTTACCACATAGCCTTAATTCACACTTCTGTCCTAAAACCTCAGTCTGTTTTGGTGTCTGTATCTAAATGGCCTGATTTGCATTCCTGCTCTCTGCCGTGCTCTGAGTGGGCAGCCGCAGAGCCCGATATCGGAACGGGCTCTTTGAATTTCCTGACGTTTTGCTGAAAGATTTCCGCTCCTCCTCGGCTTCACCTCAGACGAGGATTTGCATCCTGTGAAAATGTGCTGACCACCAGCAAACAAACAAACGTGACCATCCTCACAAACAAGCCGGGCCTTGTGGGTCTGAGGGCCGATGGCACGGGTGAACAAGCGCTCTGATGACATGTTAAACTCCGCCGGGGGAAGACGGCTAGACCACCTGCACCCCCCGGCCCCCTGATCCTCTCATCACTGCGCTCAGTCCCACACACACACTAACACACTGACAGGGATTACACATAGCAATTACAGCTCATATCAGCCCTTTCTGCTTTGCGCTGTGTGTTTATTTGCCTAAAAATAGAGCGATCTCAGTGTCTGTGGCGCAGCTGACTGGCCGGACAGGGAGGGACAGTGAATGGAGCCGTTTCTGAATTTAGGGAAGCATTTCCGCACGGAGGGGAAAGGGCTGGGAGCAAGGTGCCACCTGGATTCAGGAGTTAATGGCTTTTGTTTAGTGTTTTGTCAGCCGACCCAGGTAGAATTTCACCCTGCAGCGAGACCCAACCGGATTTCAGCGGTAAAAATCCAGCTGTTTAACAGACTTGCGAGTTCACTTACAAAAATCACACAGTTGAAAAATGACAGACGATGGCAGTTCTACAGTTTTTAGATTAGTAATGTTGTAAAATTTGAGAAACATAACTGAAATGTCACTGTTAGGTTTGACTTCCGATGTACAGAAAATTGTTTTCCTTCACTGAAGATTCAATCCTTTAAGGTGAACTTGATTTTTGGAATAATTCTAATTTCCACAGTGAGGTTTATGAATGACATTTGATTTTTTGTTGGCATGTATGCTGTATAGCTCACAGATACCTCACTCCTGGTTTGCTCCCTGGGCTCTGTTCCCTGAGAATAAATAAATAAAATAATGCAGAGGAAACTACCCAACAGAGGAGAATCCGGGCTGCACCAGGGGGCCTGAGTCAGGCCATTTTTCTGGTCTCCTCTCATTCCTCTCCCACAAAGACTGCGCTTAATAAAGACCCGTCTTAACAACCTCATTTATTTTCGAGAAAATTAACTCACTTTCAGTCCTGATTAATGATTTTAATCTAAATGAATCAAATTAAAAATTGAAAATTATATTTCCAAAGCCCACAAAAAAAGAAAAAAAAGGACCATTTCCAGTTAACAAATGAGCCTTCAAATATTAAAAGATGACCAAGAGGGGAGTGTGATACTAATGAAATGTGTCTGGGCTTCGCTGCTTTCCAGCGAGAGAGAGAGAGAGAGAGAGAGAGAGAGAGAGAGAGAGAGAGAGAGAGAGAGAGAGAGAGAGAGAGAGAGAGAGATCGGGGGTTGGGGAAGGGACAGGACAGTAAACCCACCCCCCACCCCCACCCCCCTGCATTGTTAAGGCTGAAATCCATGGAGGATTCCTGCGCTATCTCCTGCTTTAATTATTGTGTCATGGTGCATCCATACAGCAGGCATCCAGCCTTCTGCAAAGAGGGCCTGCTCTCCACATTCCACTGTGGGAAAGGCGAGGGAGAGAGGGGGGGAATTACCTCCACAGAAATAAAGGGGAAATTGCACCGGGCGTATTGTGCTGGGCCTCAGGGTTTGGAAGCGGCATTGACTGATGTTGACAAATTTTACACAATATTTTGGCTTCCAAACACACGCCCTCTTAGGATTTCCTTTTCTTTCTTTCTTTCTCTTTTGTTTTCTTTTTTTTTTTTTTTTTTTTTGAACAGACACGTCAATGCTAACCTGTCGAGCGCTCTGCTGGTGTAATAGAGGCAGTGATGAGCGGGAATCGCTTTCAGCGGGAGAATATTGCTGAATGCCAATATTCAGATTGCTTCTGATTGGATCACCATTGGATTTCCTGGGTTCCAGCATCTCTGGGACTCAGATGCTGACGGCTGGGGAACTGCCACAGAGATGCCATTGACATATTTCTGCTTTTGTAGTAAGAAAAAACCAAAGATCTGTGAAGACTTCAGAAGAGAAGGTACAGAATTGATTTCAGGCAACGGAAACCTATAATTTTATATATAAATAGCTTGTTTGTCTGAATGACAGAATACCACCTCTGGTCCAATCACAGGGTAGCAAAGCACACCATAAACTGGGCAATATTTCTTCAAAACCATGCACAACAGTGATCCCTATGATGAAAGAATACCATTTGTAAATAAATATACTGAGAAGAAGAGGAATGTTTGTTACGCTTAAATAAAAAAAACTGTGTGAAGACCTTTGTCTGCCCACCATGAAGACAGGTGAATGTCAGGCACAGACCTGGAGCTGCCTCTGGTACAGGCGTGGTCTTTGTGGGGAGTAACAGCGCGGGAAAGGGGAGCCATTGCAGTGGTTTTATGATAATTGAAGCGGTTATACTGGCTGGATTTGGACAGCGCTATTCTTCCGCACTGACTTCAAGAGAAATAAGCAGGTGTTATCTTCCCAGCGGCAGAGCCTCCCCATTGTTGATTCAATAATACCACAAGTCTCTTATCAGCGCCGGGGCTGACTGATTGGCAGGCCGATATGTTTAGACAATGCACAGTATTTAACTGAATTTACAGACGGCCTGGGTCACGCCAACGGTAAGGCACACTGCGGGCTGATGGGGAATTAAACACGCACAGTGGACTAAACGTGTTTGCGCTGGCCTCCAAACTCTGTTTAGTTAACTTGTTTAAAGCGACTCGTGATCTTTTTTTTTAAACGGCCCCGCCTCCTCATTCGTCCTTCAGCTCCTCCAGATCCCGCTCTCCTTCCATCACTGCCTACCTTTACAGTTTTACTCTTCCTGTAGCTTTCAACTGCTATTTTTCCATTGACATACAGTTGGAAAAAATAAGTAAATGAGTGTAGTGTAAGTTATATATATATATATATATACATACATACACACATGAATCTGCTTTGCATATACTTACACATCTGATAATGAATTATTTCTTTTTCTTGTTTTTTTATAAATCCAAATGTCATGATTAAAATAAATGGCTACATTCATTTTTTTATTTTATCATAATATCATATTAAAACTGACACTTATGATGTAGTAGGTGCAACACTGGTTCTCTCCTGGTTGTGAGCTGTGTCATTGTAGGCTGTATTAGATTACCAAACCCGTGTTTAAAACCCTCACCCGATACAGACGGGAAAAGGAGAGAGGGAGAGAGAAGGAGAGGGGGAGAGGTGGAGGGAGAGAAAGCGTGTGGCCAGCACCGCGCGATCAAAAGGAGACGATTTATGCTTTCATCCCAACTGACGGCCGATTAAATTAAAACAGATCAGTGGTGCAGTCTGTGGGCAGGTGGCTGTCGGCTGGCGTCGGCCTCAGAGCGATTAAATTGCTGCCGAGATGGAGGGCCTTCCTTTCCTGTAGCCGCGCTTACAGATCAAACAGTGACAAATGAGATGTTACTGCTCTTGTAAAGCAAGGCTACAATCTGTCAAAGTACAACATAATTTGTGACCTGACGTGGCACCCTCTCTCTCTCCCTCTCTTTTTTGACGTTTGAATGCAGCCGGCCGGCAGCACAGTTGGGTCCACTTAAAGACAGCTCCGGCAGTGACCCCCCCCCCCCACACACTTCCTCCTCTCCCCACAGAACCTAAGACTGGCATATTCCAATCACAAGCTCCCCGAGATCTGCCTGTATACACACTGTGCGCTGCGTATGTGTACAGATCCAGTGAGACAATGGATTTTTCTGGAATTACTGTGCCATTAATGTAATTACCATTGTCAGGCAGTAATGCGGGTCAGCCGTTTTCTGAGCTGGTGATGATGTAACTGCTGGATTTCTTCCCTAACTTTGGTAAACACAAAAGCAAACCTGCCTGTTTGCCATCCTCCGGTGTGCAGGCCCTCTCCTGGGTCCCTGTGCCTCTGCATTGGTCAGCCACAAATCTGAATCATTTAATAAAGTGATTTTGGCACGATAATATAATGCTTTTTCAAGTTTTCTTTTTCTGTGTGTGTGTGTATATGCATATGGCCACATCATTAAACCCTTTTGGGCCATGCCATCTTCCCTGCAGTTGATTTTGTAACAGTGTTTTCTGCGGGGGGATTACTAAAAGCATGTCTCCGGAAAAAAAAGGGGGAAAGTGGTTATTACTTGAAGGGAAATCTGGAAGCTTCTACCAGGGGAACCCTACTTAGTGAGCTGTGTGAGTGCATTAACAGGGCTTCCCTCCACACTAAGTGATCTAATTAAACCCCCATCACTCCTGTGTCTCACACCGCTGTCACGTTCACACTGCAAGCGTTTCACGCTCGAATCTACCTGCTCTCAGACGCTGCACACGCACACTCGCGGAACACAGCTGTGAATCTGTTTTACCACAATTCTACACTCAAAACACCATATTTTGTCAAATGATCACTGTGTATGTTTGGGTGTTTTCATTACAGAAATCAGACATTGATACAAAAGCTGTGTCATTAGCGGCAGCTGTGAGTTGGAATGGCTGCTGCACTTTTCAGTAGGCAGGGGAGTGTAGTTTAATTTCACAAACAACACTGCCCAGAAACTTTCAACAAAATGCTTTAGCTGAAAGGGAAAACATACGTTTAGAATGTGAGGTGTTCCTCTTTACCTCTACAATACTAGGTGTTCAGGAGCCTAAGCAAATTTTAAATGCTTTTGTGGTTTTGGGTTTTGTACCCTACTGCTGTCTGTAGGACTACAGCAAATTAATATATTCTAATATTATAAAATTGTGAAAATTATGTTTTTGTTCCTCATTCAAAAAAAAAAAAAAACAGCAACTTTTCCTGATTACTTCAGGACATAAATCCAAACGTTAAACACTTAGCTCATTGGTAGATAGAGGGTCGGCTGCCTTACATTTACATTTACATTTATTCATTTGGCAGACGCTTTTATCCAAAGCGACTTACATAGGTTACTGTTCCTTACAATGTTATCCATTTATACAGCTTGATATTTACTTGATATTTGATATTTGCCTTCACACATGCAGTCTGTCACTTGCTGTTTTCTGAACCTGTTCTCAAGGTTTCAAAGTACGAGTATCACACTGACCACATGGGGGTTGGCAACCCCGTAGATCTATAGTCTATTTTTGTATGCTAAGCTGGTTTGTGTCTTACTGTGGATACAAACCAATTTTTGAATTAGCACTGTGCTAGCCCAATGCTAGCAGTACTGGGGACATGGCCAGCCTCACAGAGCATTCTTGGGAGTGAAGATAGCATGCACTCATATTTAATGAATTAATTTACTGATCTCATTTTTAATGGGATTATTGTGGACACACTCAATGATGAGATCCGAAAGATAATAGATACAGTTACGCAACAGTTCAACAGAATCAAAACCACAGTATTAGCAATCAAAACAAAGCAGGCAGGTTCTGAGAAAATAAATGTGAAGGGAATTTTTCCAAAGCAGAAACACTTTCTGCAAATGCCAGCGCAGATGCAGCTGTGTCTGACCTGCTTTCTCTGATGTCTGGGTCAGTATGTCAAAGTCACTGGAGAGTGTTAAGACTTAAGCAGTGGTCTTTACAAAAAAGGGTTTTTCTGGTTCAGAAAATCAGTGTCTTGGGCTGTCCTGGGCTAGAGACTCGAGGAAAGCTTTGGTTATTTCAACAAAACCATAAAATAAAAGACATTTCTACAAAAAATATGGGAGCTTTTACTGAGTTCAGCTGAGAGGGTCTGATTTTTGATTCTGCACTGAAGGGAAGGATCCACATGGCTACATGTGGACTCTTTGTTCTGCCTACAAATTCTCCTGACACATACCAGCTGATTCTCTGGATTCACATGCATAAACTCTCACAGTGGGACTGGCTGTCCTCAGAACACCTCTAAAATCACCTGTGTGCCTATTACCATGTTTGAAACTAAAGACAACAAAATAAAATGTGCAGACAAATCTACCATGGA
Source organism: Megalops atlanticus (assembly GCA_019176425.1). NCBI lineage: Eukaryota > Metazoa > Chordata > Actinopteri > Elopiformes > Megalopidae > Megalops > Megalops atlanticus. Next base: position 2,166,712 of record CM032887.1, on the reverse strand, counting down.
CCCTTTGGGATTTTTTTGGCTTTGTAGAAATACCGTCACAATGACAGCTTTCTCATGCCAGGAGCACTGTGAGAACAACAGATAGTCATAAGCAGATGTTTACCTGATAAATTTACCTAAACATTTACCTCAAGACTCCCCATACCCAGGCCTGCGCTTTGCGTTAGCTGGATGCTTTAAATGAGGAATCCCTCTCTGTGAAACGGGTCTGAAGGTATAGGTGAGAGATGGCTGCTTTGACCCCCCCCCGAGATGCCCCCCCCCCGGGGCCCCCGGGACAGGGGGTGACTGTCAGCTTGGGCTGCTGTGAAATTAAGTGGCCGAAGGAAGGCAGCAGCTTGGGGGTGCTTGGGGGGTGACCCCTCCCTTACCGCCAGCTAACGACAGGGTCAGAGTGACAAACAAGGATGGGCGGGGGTGCGGATCCATTCTAACCAGCTGTCACCAGGGGTGTGTCCAATCGGAGACGTGCTGGGGTTACCCAAACAGAACCTCATCCCGTTTACAGGTCTAAAGAAAGCAGGGGGAAGCTGTGTGCAGGGGGAAGCTGTGCTGTTTTAACACGTGAGGAAAAAGCATGCATCCCCAAGCAGGGATGCTGGCGGAGAGGGTATTTTTATCGATGGCGTAAAATAGTATTTTCGGCGCTTGGCTTTCTGTTCGTGATAAGCTATCGGAGAGTGAGCTAAGTGTGCCCTGAATAGACACAAGGGAATCAGCATGACAGACAGGGGAGAGGAATCTAAACAGCGAAGGAAACACTAGAATGAAGAAATAAAAGACTGCAATCAAATGAACTGTTACAACAACAGCAACAACAATGAGAAAAAAAAACAAAGCGTATTAGCAAGATGTCAACCAAGAGTGACAACTGAGCACCACCATAGCAACAAAATCACTATTCATTTGTTTATATTTTTCTATCAATAAAAAGCATGGAATAAAGCAAAGAAAATTATCAAAGAGGCACAGTGCATTTGCATAACAAAACATCACAAAATCACATATACTTAAATCAATAATTCATTGAAAGCTTTTGCCACAAAAACTAAAATACTATACAATGGGTATAGTGTATTTCAAAGTATATTTATACAATACATGTTGAAATCCCTATTACCTAATTCCCTAATAATACAGGGTAATGATACCCTATGACCTTAATTCAGAGCTTACTGTCTTGTTTCATAGTGAGCCCAGAACTTCCCTAAAAAATAGTGGTGTTGCTTTGTTTTAGGGGTCTGGCCTATCCATGACGGGCGCTGACGGTCCTGCGGTCGGTGTGCCCTGACAGTGTCCCGACTGCAGGCACTGAAGCCCTCCACGCTCACACCACCCCAACCTCAGCCCTTCACAGATTGCCGTTATCTTGACTCTCAAACTGTGCCCACAGACGGCCAAAATTAGACTCCAAAATGCCCCCAGGCCCCCCCCCCCTCCACACACACACACACACACACACACACACACACACACACACACACACTGTTAGTCTGCAGCTTGAGTCTCGTATTTTTCCTCCTGTCTTCTGCTCTGTGTAAATCACACGGCCTTGTTGAATCATTTTAGGTTATGCAAATATTGATATTAGCTGACGTGAATGTTGAGCGTGGAGCAGAGGCCCGGGCTGAGCTCCCCTGTGTGGATCAGCACCGCTGGGACACGACGGCTAACGCTCTAATTGTCTTTGCAGGGGGAAAGAGCAATCAGGTTGCACCGCCGTCCAGATGACCCGGCTTTGAATGGATTTCTGATGTAGAAGAATAAGGACAATATCCAGCCACCAGCTGTGAGTGCCAGTCGCTGCCAACCCCGGCCTCTGCCCTGCAACCAAATCGGAGGCGCCGGGTGGAAAGTCGCAGTCTGTGTGACACGCGGAGGGAAGTGACAGAGCAGCGCCCGGGTGCGGACACACAGACAGCACAGCGGGAGGGCGGTGACACCACATGTCAATCCACAGCTCTGTGGCTGATGTTGCTATGCAGAAAGGCAGGGCATTGATTAACAATGCGGCCAGTCTAGCTCCATTAGACTGAAAATACATACGCAAATAAATTAAAACCTCCGTGCTGAATTCAGAGGCATGTAGAATGCTCTGCGGTGTGGTTGGGTATGCCATAGCACACTTCGACATCACAGACAGAGCCTTACTATTTTCCACAGATGGGAACCTCTCTGGTCACAGCGTTTGTCTCACGGAGGATCCCCAAATCTGGAGCCCTGGTTGCAGAATGGCGTCCTCACCAGCACCCCCTCAGGTGAGAGGGGCTCGGAGCAGCGGCGGACGGGTGAGCGAGAATCATCGCTGACAGGCAAACGCTTCCTGGAACGTTTCCAGGCCCTGCTTCCAAGCCACTCAGTCAGGGGGTCCAGCAGACACGCTGCAACTCAGCACTCAGATTAGAGACGTTGTCTCTGCTCACAGGCTGAAGGGGAATAAATATCTACTCAGTTAAAAATACACAGTCACACCTTTAAGAATAACAGCTATTACTGGTGACTGGCTATAAGGACAGATATCTTCCTGTTGCTGTACGATACCGCAGCAACGTGCATTTTGAAAGCACTCTATTGTGTCCCTGCTGCTATAACCGAGAGCTCGAACAGCCTTTGTCCAGGTGGCTCAGACACTGAGCAGACCTCAGAATTCTGCTCCTTACCTGCAGAGCAGTGAATGGGAGGCTTGGGCACACCTGAGCGAGCTCATTATTCCGCACACGGTAATCCTGCTAGACCCTTACAGTCTCAGGCAGCTGGCTACCTACTCAAGCTCAACATTTCAAAGGTCAACACCAGTGGCAGCATTTTCATATAGAGGACCCTGAAATTATATGGGTATAGACCAGACCCCCACCTCAGTGGCCAATAAAAAACCCACCTCTCTGCACGGTGGAGTGTATTTGGCCAAAGCCATGCTGCTATAGTTGAACTGTTGCCAGGGTTTCTGTGTGTCACTTTGGTGTGACATGGAACTGTGACACTGTAAAGCCATTACCCCTCCCATCAGCTACTTCCTGCAGTAGCCGACCCTATGGTTCCTCTTCCTGATGCATCCCATTGCTGAAAACTGAGATCTCACATCCACATCAATGCTTATTCCACGCTGGATGCACTGTTCTTCAGCGCAGAGGCCATTTTCTGCTACAGAACCTGTGGCTGTTTGCCTCTGTCTTCCATTTAAGGTGTTACTAACTGATAATATTGTAATTTGTGTTCGTCTGTGGCAGCTTAGCCTCCTTTCAAGTTAGCTTAATTCTCCAATCTCCCAAAAAGGCAAAGCCGATTTTCTGTTACAGTTCATCCTCAGTTGCCATTAGGAGGCCAATGGGAAATTTTCTGCTTTTTCCTGTTTTGTTTTGTTTTGTTTTTCGTTCCTCGTTCTCTGAAGAACACATTGTAAATGCGATACACTGCTATGTGCAACTGCATGGTGTCCCAAGTTACCACTGGCCTTCCTCTCTCTACTGGTTACATCTTCTGGACCCCGCTTTGGTTCTGTGCTGTTCACTGTGCACACTGCGGCGCTGCAGTTCCTTTGTTAAGAAACGCTATGTTAAACACAGTTTGACTGACTGATTGATAAGTTTCCCAGAAGCCCCCTGGTGAGTCGGGAGGCTGCTCAGAGCCACGTGGCACAGAGCCAGACACTCACAGAGCTACCTTGTGGGAAAATCTGCCTCAATTAAGGGGTAAAGTGTCACCGAGGATCCCCCTGCCCTCACCGGGGGGGCTTTGGGGGGTCTCGGAGGAGTTGCCCCCCGTGTGCGGGATGGGACGGGCCTCCAGCTGTCCCCTCGCCTGCCGACAAGTGGTTGCGGGGGGTAGAAAAGCACCCAAAGTCAGCAGCATGTGAAATTTGCTGGTGCTGGCTGGCGTCCAAACACACGCGCATCCTGATTCACATGCAGCCCGGGGACCCCAGCAATCCCCACCGGCTTACTCAAATGCCTAAAGATGTCATTTATTTCTGGAGAGCAAGCACCAGGGAAGGGGGTTGTGCTTGGGGGGGGGTGCAGGAGGGGGTGGGGGCCGGGGGACAGGGGAACGGGGACAGGCGGGGGAACATCAGCACATTGGCGGAGCGGGGCCTTCTGCCGCCTTCGTGTGAAGTGCGTCTCAGAACGCGGCTGTCTGACCTTTCCCTTCCCTCCACACAATCTCAGCAATTACCACCGGTTACCGCTCTAATTATGTGTGTCGTTTCAGGCAGTGCCAGAGGGGATATCCTAAATAGGATGGGGTGTGTGTGTGTGTGTGTGTGTGTGTGTGTGGGTGTGTTTGGGGGGTTTGGGGGTAAAATGCCAGGTGTGTAGTGGGGCACTGCGAAGGCCGAGCAGAGGAGAGGGTAAGCGGTAGCGATGCAGTCAGGCCGCAGGTCTCGTAACCCACATTTAACGAGACTGAATCTCAGATGATAAAACTTTACAAGAACAAATCCATCCCTCTAATGTTTGCGTAGAATTTATACGCCATTTCATATTTAGCTTTTTGGAACAGTTTGCAAACGTTTATGTCAAAATTTTACAGTTACATATAGATTAAATATAATAATAATATAAATAGATTTGATAGATTTTCATAGTCTAAAATGTTTATATATGACTGCACACGAAGGGATCTGTCAGATAGATTTCTACAGTGTATGTGTCTCCCTCTATGAAACCATTGTGCTTGTTCAACAACTTTGTTCTTGTGTTGCACAGACTGCACAAGGGTGTGTGACATCATTTTGGACTAGTTACAGGTTGTGGCTCATTACAGTGGTTAAGATGAGCCACCGTGACTGTGCTGATTCTACAGAGTTCAGTACAGAAGGAGAGCAGAGTCATGGTGTTTCTGAAAGAGCCCATCGGCAGTGTGATCTGAGCGGGGCAGTCAGAAGGGGCTGTCAGTCATTTACAGCATCATAATGAGACTGTCACCATATTCAAATGTCCCCGTGACAACAAGCACGGTAACCATGGCGTCTGCTCAATGGACTATCAGAGAGAGAGAGGGGAAAAAATGTCACTTTTCAAAGATAAATAGACAACAGATCTCTCTTCTGCTAAACAAGGAGCCGTTTTGCCTATCTGTGATGGATGGAGAGCTGTCTGTTGATGCCTCCCAGGCAAAGCAGAGGGGGAGTGTGGCTATGCCGGCTGGGAGGAGGCAGACAGGAGAGAGTCCTTCAGTGCAGACGGATAAGACCTCCGGCCCGCTGCTTTCGGATAATCACCAGGTCTTTCTCCTGCTGCAGGATACTGGGGAGGGCAACTCTTTGGGGGTGGGGGTAAATGATGCATAGGACACCTGGGCTCTACACCCTGACCCAAAGTTTGTGGGGTTTAGTCCCAGCAGAGATGGCGACAGCAGCACAAACAGAGCAGGCGTTTGGGGGAAAATGAAGTGAGGAGGAAGGGGTGATTTCCGGGAATAAAGTAGGCCGTTGTGGGAGGAAGTGGGGGTGCTGCATAATGAAGGACCCCCCCTGAGAGCACCATTAGAGGCAGCAAGAGGGAGGGATGGAGAGAGAGAGAGAGAGAGAGAGAGAGAGAGGGAGCAGTGGAGAGAGAGAGAGGGAGAGAGGGAGCAGTGGAGAGAGAGAGAGGGAGAGGGAGAGGGAGCAGTGGAGAGAGAGGGAGAGGGAGCAGTGGAGAGAGAGAGAGGGAGAGGGAGAGAGGGAGCAGTGGAGAGAGAGGGAGAGGGAGCAGTGGAGAGAGAGAGAGAGAGAGGGAGAGAGGGAGCAGTGGAGAGAGAGGGAGAGAGAGGGAGAGGGAGCAGTGGAGAGAGAGGAGAGAGGGAGAGGGAGCAGTGGAGAGAGAGAGGGAGCAGTGGAGAGAGAGGGAGAGAGAGTGAGAGGAGGGAGAGGGAGAGAGAGAGATGGAGAGGGAGAGGTGGGGAGCGGGGGGCAGAGGGGGAGCACTGAGATGGGGCCGAGGTGAGCATGCGCCGGCAGGTGCTCCTGCTGCTCAGTCTGCATCTCTCCGACGCTGCAAACGCATGGCGGCATTGCATAATCCTGCCACTGACAGCCCAATGATTTATGCAGCGCATCACAGAAAGTGTGTGTGTGAGTGTGTGTGTGTAAGGGAGAGAGAGAGAGAGAGGGAGGAGAGAGAGAGAGAGAGAGAGAGAGAGAGAGAGAGAGAGAGAGAGAGAGAGAGAGGGAGAGAGAGAGGAGAGAGGAGAGAGAGAGAGGGAGGGAGAGAGAGAGAGAGAGAGAGAGAGAGAGAGAGAGAGAGGGAGGGAGAGGGAGAGAGAGAGAGAGGGAGAGACAGGGAGGGAGAGGTGGAGGTGAGACAGATGCTCTCTGTGGGACCCTCACTCCTGCCAGCCATGTCTCTCTCCCTCCATCTCTCTCTGTCACTTCCTGCATCTCCACACAGCCAGTGGGAAGGGGACACATTCACTCACAGAATGTGCTGTTGTGATAACAATAAAGTACAGAAATGAGGCATTTCCTACAGTTCTCTTTAAAGTTCATGCTCATGGGGTATGTCCTGGTGTTTGTGTGCTTGTGTGTGTGTTTGGTTGAACATTTTAGAAGGGGTGTGTGTGTCTGTTTGTGAGTGTGAGTGTTAGTGTGTTTGTGAGTGTGCGTGTGCATGTGTGTGTGTCTATGCGTGTGTGTATGTATAACAGTGTGAGTGTGTGGGAATATGTGAGAGTGAGTGTGTCTGTGTGCATGTGCATGCGCATGCATGTGTGTGGGTGTATGAGTGCGTCTGTGTGTATGTGTGACTGTGTGTGTGACTGTGTGTGTGTGTGTGTGTGTGTGTGTGGGGGGAGGGAGAGGTACATCTGCCTGTTTGGAAGAGGGGGGGACTCTCCGCTGTGTGTCCATTCCGGCAAGCTGTGTCTCCCCAGAGAGACAGTCCAACTCTGCAAGTCCCTGCTGTCAGAATCCAGATCCCCCTTCATTAGGACAGCCACTGCAGCACAGAGCTCAATAAGTGCGGAGCTTTAATTGCCTACTTCATGAATTAGGTGTTACATATTCGAAAGTGTATCCCATCAATGCCAGCCCCCCCCAGCAGCCCCTGCATGGCTCTGGGATGAAGGGGAATGAATTGGTAAGAGGAAATATACTCGTGAGTGGACTAGATAAGACAAAATACACAAATTTAACATCTTTAACAATGCAGTTTCTGTCACTGATGCAAGCAGGTGGCAGCTGTGGAGATTCTGACACGTATGTATGAATAGAGAGACACAGCTCATTCAGCTGAAGCCTTATTCAATGACTACTACTCATAACAATAATGATAATAATAATAAGTACAGGCACAAATACCAAGCAGATGTAGAATTAAAAGAGCAGATTGACAGTCTTTACATCTTCAGATGAACATTAAATCTGCATTACAGTACACTAGTACACCAGGCAAGATTTCACACTGATCTGATCAACAGCTATAAACAAGGACTTAAAGATGAACATTAAAGAGGTCAGTCCTGTAGCAGTGGTGTTCTTCTGGCCCACAAGGTTGAGCTACTCTGAGACCTGTAACATCCCTGCATCTCTGTGCCCCAAACACCTGAGAAACACCTCTGTTCCACACACCTGAGAAACACCTCTGTACCAGAAACACACCTGAGAAACCTCTCTGTACCAGCAACCCACCTGAGAAACATCTTTGTACCAGCAACCCACCTGAGAAACAGCTCTGTTCCACACACCTCAGCTCACACACAGTATCTCTGTTCTCTCAGATGCACCTCAGTGAAGCACGCCTTACACTCACATTTTTACTCCCCACCCTCTCCAGCTTGTTTATCACGTTAACGGCACTGTGTGTTAGGAGGCACATGCTAATGGGGTAGCGGCCCCTCGCCGCTGAGTTTCCCGGGGAAAGGTTTAACTCTAGCACGGCTCTCCCCCTGGTTGCGGCCCTGTCTCTGGATGTAATTTTACAGCTGGGTGGCTCGAGGTACGAGGACATGAAGCGACTTGCCCTCTGGGGTCAGGCGGGGTACCAGTGACTGAGTAAGAATTGGAAACATCAATTTCCTATCTGTGAGTGTAGGCGCGCAGCGGAGAGAGTGAGCGTGGCGTGCGTGCGTGCGTGCAGTACCAGCACATTTGCAGATGAGTGTGTGCACCTGACTGTGAGTGATAACCTTTGGTTCTGTATGCATATAAATATATAAGTTAAGTAAGACTGTGGTCAACGCTACTGCTGCTCCCAACCTACCTGCTCCCTCGAAACCCTTTACTGCTCCTTTCCCTCCCCCCATACCTGTCCTCTCTTCACGTTACCTCTCCTCTCTCTTGTTCTCTACACCTGTCCTCTCTTCACTTTACCTGTCCTCTCTCTCCTCCTCTACACCTGTCCTTCCTTCCACACTCTTTCTCTGCTCTCCCTCTCTGTGTCCTGTCTGTGAGGCCTCCTCTGAAGCAGGCCGGGCAGCAGTGGTGGAAGGAGAACCATGCAGCTTCTCTGAGGGCAGAGGAACTGGGTCTTTGTTGCAGGTTAGGAGGCAGGGAGAGGTTTTATCATGATGGAGGGGTGAGTTTTAGCCCCCCCACCCCCCACACCCTGTTCAGTCCATTCTGAGATATGAGAGCTGATATCATCGCTGGGCTCCCCAGGGGCTCCCCCTCAGCTCTGAGATTTCAGTTTGGGGGGGATCCTGTATCATCTGGATCACAGAGCACTCCCCACCCACACCCCCTCTCCCTGGGGTGACAGCATCCCACAGCAGATCCACCCCTGCGGCAAGCTCGACCCCCACACACACACACACACACACACACACACACACACACACACACACACACACACACACACGCACGCACGCTCATTCAGACACACACACACGCACACACACAGGCACACACACACACACACACACACGCTCATTCACACACACACCCTGTACAAATACCCTCCTCCAGCTACCACTAGTGAGTTCAGACCTGGAAATGGCAACCTAGCTTAACTCCCACCACAGTGTAGCTATTCGCCCAATTAATGCTTGCCGACATCTCCAATGGAAATAATCCTGCTGCAATAAAGCATGGAACCGCCATAATGACAAGAAAACACCACTGAACTAAACTACGTAGCTGGAAGATGAACTTTGAGGAGACCCGTAATAAATACAGCCCCCAATTCAAAGATAGGAATCCTTGTACATTTGAACTCCGCACAGGGGTGTGTAACAGCAGAGGGATATACATAATTCTTGCTAATAGCCAGGAGGTGGAACTGTGTTGTGCGCGAGTCATTTTTTTGTTGTTTTTTTGAGAGTACATAGAAAAAAAAAGGAAAATTGATGAATCAATTTACCAAATGACCCTTATTCATATGTAGAGCGGGACCCCTCTATTAAATTCAAGCACTTTACAACAAATGGTAGTGCCATTTTGTGCCATTTTGATATATGTGTGTATGGGTGGCTTGGAGCAAGAACAAAGGGCTGCTATTTGTCTGAGAGCTCATGGGAAAAGATGCCATATCAAACAGTGTGAAACATCCTTCAGACCTTTCTCAAAGCAGCTCTCTGCTTATCAATTATGTACCTGTCACCCTGAACTGGTGTGTAGGCAAATCTCTCGGCATCAGACCAGCATGTGTACTGGTGAGCATGCAGGAGTCCTGGAGAACAGGACTGGAACACACACACACACACACACACACACACACACACGTGTGATACAATAACAGGGGATACCGTACTGTTACCACACAATGTACTGCAGACAGGCAGAGGCAAACTGACATGCAAACACACACACATATATATATATATATGTACATGTACACTAACACAGGGCCACAGACACATGCACGCACGCGCTCACACACATACACACCCACACACACACACACACACACACACACACACACACACACACACACACACACACACAAGGCCTGACAGGCAGGGTGATTTTACTTGTTGTTTTTCTCCCGCTGTGCTGTGTTCGTATAATCTGACCTGACCGGTGAGGTCTTCACCAGGCTACTTTGCTGCAGGGCTCTTCTCTGGTGGCTATTGTACAATCTACATGGAAGTGACTTGCAGACAGGGGAGAGGCAGGGGAGGAGAGGGGCCCGCTGGCGGTCTGCCTGTAGCCAGCGCTGAGACAATGAGCACCGTCATCGTCTCTCTGAAACGGGAGCTCAGAACAGGTTCTGTCTCAGCTGTTGCACCTCCACACAGACCAGCACCATAAGCAGAACCAACACCTCACGCGCTCTGTCTAACGGGACGCCCGCTGCGCTCCTCTCCTGATGGAAATCATTTCGGAAGCAAACAAAATGTTTTCCTTTTCCATAGCGGGAGTGACAAAACACACCCGAAAACCCACAACGAGCAGCGTGTATTCGCTCTGACACGTCTACTGAGGAGAGCCGAATACCTTCATACACCCCTCCACTGAAAAATAGAGGGAAGAGGTCCCGCTGCACCCCTATAAACACCCCGTCCTCCTCTGGCTGGATTAAATTAGCTTATTGCAGGGACTTTCATTAATTCCACTGGCAAACAAACAAACAAAATAAAATGGATGTACTGTTGATTATGTTTCAGAAGAGCCAAGTTCAGACTTTCCTCTCCAGCGAGCTTGGCACCGAGTGCCTGCGTGGTAACAAAGCTCGCTGTAGCTGTTTCAGGAGCTCGGGGCTGAGCTGAGCTCATGGCTACATGCCCTCGGCTGCGTCAATGATCAATTTTGACCTTGACTTTCCTCCTCCTGTGTGTGTGTTTTTTTTCCGCCCCTCTTGGCTTTGCCTGCAGTCAGGTGGGCTGGGGAAAAGGAGGCTGGTTATTAAAGGAGAAGAGGGAAGCAGGAGGCAGAGTGTTCCTCCTCTTACCTTCTCTCATCATGCCCACCGTCAGACACTTCATGAACCGGCAGGCCTGGCACGACTTGCGCCTGCGCTTGGTGATCTCACATTCGTTGGTGGCTGGGCAGCTGTACTCGATGTTTCCTGCGTGGAGAGAAGGGACAGACAGTGTTTGATAGCTGCTGGGGGGAATTCCTCCACCATTAATGCCCTCTCTGTTTCTACTGCACCCCTATCAGACGCAGTCGCATGCAAACCCCCTTTTTCTTATTTTTAGAAATATTTTCTCACAGGAGTTCCCCATCTTTCTGCAAAAATAAAAAAGCTCAGGAAAATATTCTTACTCCAATAGTATTTTTACTATTATATTACTCAGTTTATTCTTATAATTACATTTCTTAAAACAAAATAATATCTTGTTCATTCAGATAATCCTGATAATCATGTGATAACAATTCCAGGTTAAAAAAATCTTTTCATAAGACAAGAATATAAATTTTCTGTGGTTTCAACAGCTGAAAAGCTAATTTTAATAACAGCAAGATTTCAAACAGTTCCAGCTTTCCTGTATTGTTTTTCTATTGCTGTAAACAAGTGATCAATATATTGTAGGTAAAATATCTAATGACATGAGTAGACGCTAATCTGGTATCTACCTAAATGTGAAACCTGTGATATCTTTTTTTTAAGGAAACGCTGAGTTGTTGGGACTCCAGCATGACCACTTTTCCAGAGGAATAGTTAATGTAAGCAGCCCAGGAAATGTTAGGACCTGGGACTCTCCTAGCTTACTGTCTTCATCCAACGGCCAGAAGCTGGCCAAAATCCTGCCCCATATGGCATCTTGCACGGAGGCCACGGGTCACACCTCTCTGTGAACTCAGGCTGACCTTTCAGCTTACAGTGTATTACGGCAGCCCTGTATGTGACAGCAGCCCACAGTGAAATGCTACTGGAATAACAACCATTCAAGATGATGATGTCAAACTGCTACATCACACTAACATTCTAAGGTTTGACTGAAATGATGCCCACAAATGAGAATCAGCAAATACATTAAGCTCTGATATCATTAAAACTTTAACCCATCTGAGCACTAGAAAGGAGAAGAATATCTCCTGTTAACAGTAATTGTGTTATTAACCTGGGTTGCTGTTGTGTGTATATACCCTTATCAAGGCTAACTGACAATACAATTGTAAAACTCACATATTCTGTAACTGGTTTTTACAAATGGATTTTAACTAGGGCAGCAAATGTAGTGGGGTTTTCTTCCTGGGGTTTCCTCTAGTCACATGATTATATATATAACGAGGAGGAGAGTGATCTTAAATGGGTAGAACAACAAGCTCTGTCTTTTTACTGAACAAAATGTTTCAAAAGCTTGTACTGAAATACCTACAAATACACAGAAACGCGCAAGTTCCATAGTACTACCACTGCTACTACTGCTGCTACTAATAATTTGGCTTCATGTGTGACCACAGTCTTGCATATTGCAGTGCCCTTTAAATGAAATAGACGACTAAAGAGAGAGATGAGGCTTTGATAATGTGTGTCTGTAATGGTGTGGAGAAGTAAAAATCTTCACTACTCTGAAACCGTTTAGAATAAAGGACATTAATGACTCAGTAAAGATGTATTTTTGGTTTTCAGTTCTCCAGAGGAGCCCCAGGAGGGCCTGGCGTTGGCAGGGGGAGAGAGGGGGAGGGCTGGGCCGCACTCAGGATGCTCAGTTTGACTTTGGAGAGACGGGTGGGAATGGCGGTGCCTGCCTCTCACCAGTGAGGCCGTCTGAAAACTGCTCAGACTCATGCAATTAACATCGGGCCCGTCTGGGACCTCCGCGCTGATGAAATATTTCAGAGTTAATCAGACTTTGTAAACACTGATTTATATTGACTTCTCTTCTGTGAACTGATGTTTCCTCATTAAAAAGCAGATTAGCGTGAGTGTGGGGAGACTAAATACTCCAGACCGCTAATTCAACAGGAAACAGTATTTAAAGTATGCATGTCCATTAAACAGGGCTCCAATATTCATTAGTGAGGTAATCTCTGCCAGCCATTAGGGGTCTCCATGTTGGAAGGGCTTGACGTGTGTGTGGGGGGAGAGGTGCGTTTTGGAGTGACGGCTGATTCACCAGGGGTTTGGAGGGCTGTAGGGGGGGTTTGGAGGCCTGTGGGGGGGATGGGTGAAAAAGCCAAACTCAACACTAACCTGCTTTTGAGAGACATTTGGCCTTTGGACAGACTAACCAGAATGTGGCCTTGGATGATATGGCATTTTTCAAAACCGACAACAGCTTGGTTCAATGTCATTTAAAAGCCACCTTGGATTGTTCTGGGAGACAGTTAAACCCAGGGAAAGTGTTTGGTTGGACATACAAGCATGTACAATCTGTCTTTAGGGGACATTTTTCTAGCATGTCCTGGATGTGTCCAAATGAACAATTTCACAGAGATTAATTGTCAAATATTTCAGAAAACCTAAAAAAAAAATCTGATTGTGTACACATGTTAAATGATAATTGTAAAGTAAACTAGTAAATGTTCTCATCAGACTGACTGACCTGACTGGTGTCAAGATCTTCATTGCTTCTCTCAATATTGTCCCCCATTTCAAGTGTGATACTATCCAATGATATTCCATTTTTTCCCCAATAAATCCATAAAAGTGCCAAACTCATCATTTATAGATGTGAGTCCATTGTACGTGTGACTAATGACTAATATGTAATTGTAAAATATGAAGAGGAGGAAATGAATAATGAGGGCGGCCTGACTGTTCCCCTCTTCAGAGGCGTAGGAAATGCTGCACAATCGTTTGAGATGCTTGTTGCTCCGCTGTCCCGCGCCCTCCACTCCTCCTCTCTCTCGATGTTTCTGTGTGGGCCTGAGTGGCTCAGTTGAGGAATGATAGATGCAGGTTGTCAGGTGGCATTGGAGTCGTGCCACTAGGCTGCCAGCTGCCAGAGCCTCGGCGTGTTCGCCCTGCCAGTGCTGTCCACAACCCCCACGACCCCCCCCCGGCCAGAATTCCACCCCGGACACCCACCACACAGCAGACCAAAGCAGGACAAGCACTCCAGAGTGCCCCCCAAACCAATCCCAAAACACCAGGCTGGAAGTCAACAGATGTCCAGCTGGATATATATTTTTTTGCATTATTGTTATTAACTGGGGTTTTATTGGCTAATGGGATGAAACACACCAATATGTTAAACCCCGATCATCATACGCCTGGATGATGCCTTCCACCAAATATAGCATTTTGACCCACTTGTTTATCCAGATATGTTGGCTGTTGGGAGGTTACCTGTCTTTTGACAATGACAAAAATGCCCCAAATTTTGAAATCTGGAATATATGTGACATCACAATTTATTCTATTCTATTTTTACTATAAGATTTACGAAATAGTTTTTTAAATTATAATCTATGTCTCCAAATTCATAATATATATTTTATTCATTCTACAACAGATGTGAATAAAAATCCATTCCATCCATTAAAGTTTTGATGGTTCCTATATTTTAACAGATATGCAGCATATTTAGATGTATATAACTGACATATTTTTAGTGTGTTTATTTTCGTGCAGGCTGGTTTCTTGTGGTGACTGCTCTGGCCTGCGCTCAGCACCCGGCGGGTGACCAGGCGTCCGCGGCCTGGCGGGGTGCAGAAGCCCACCTTGGATGGTCCTCTTGAAGAAGGCCTTGCAGGCCTCGCAGGACGCCACGCCGTAGTGGTAGCCGGAGGCGATGTCGCCGCAGACGAGGCACAGGCGCTTGGGCATGGAGTTGAGCATGTACTCGCACTTGATCTGCGAGTCCTCGCCGATGGTGCTGGAGCAGTCCTCGTAGCGCTTGGAGGCGGTGCCGTTGGGGCCCAGCCCCGCCGCGGGGCCGTACAGCGTCGGGGAGTCCAGCCCGTTCTGGTGGCCGTTCATGGTGGAGCTGTAGCTGCCGCTGGCATCCGACGAGCCGCCGGGGCTGTGGTGGTTGATGCTGTCGGCGAGGGAGGCGGGGCTGGAGGGCTCGGTCTTGATGTAGGAGGGGCAGCTCGACTCAGTGTGGCGGTCCTTGCTTGACATTCTGCAGAGCAGCCTGAGAGGAGACAGAGAGCGGGAGACGTTAGACGAGCCTCTAAAAGCCGAGCGTTTTTATCTGAGCTGTTTAATCGCAGCCGGACGCTTCGCGGTGCGGGCGTGGCAGACAGGCGTGGCAGACGGCACTGCCGTGTACCCGTCCGTTTGGTATTCAAGCACTCCCGAGTGACAACGAGTCCCCTGACCTGTCACCAGCGTGAGAGACGGGGGGTGTGTGGGGGTGTGCTGGCGTGTACGTCAGCTCTCAGGCCTCTCCATCACAGCTGAGAGACAGTCTGATCAGAGGGAGCCCTGGGGCCTGATGAGTGACGCACCTACGCAGTCTCTCCTCCACACACTACGCAGTCTCTCCTCCACACACTACGCAGTCTCTCCTCCAAACACCACCGCGTCTATGCACTCCAGCCCAAACTCCACTGGCAACACCGCCATTCCCGCTCAAAGAGAGGGGCTAAAAAAAGATCCGACTGCAAATCGAGAAATATAGTGTTTCAGCATGTTAATGACTTCATGAAGAAGCATTCCAGCCGAGGCGTATAACAGCCACCACGCCGGCTCCCCCGGGACCTGCAAAAGCGGCTGAGTGATTGCATATCCATACGGCTGCGTGGCTGCCAAACAGAGGATGACACCACTCCGCAAACTCAAATCTTACTTTTAATCATACGCTTTATATTTTGATTTTTTCATTATAATCACATCCCATCTCCCCCATTTATATATATATATATATATATATATATATATATATATATATATATATATATATATATATATATATATATGTGTGTGTGTATAATCAAGGCAGAAATGAAACAAATTAAGAATAAAAGAAAAGAACACATAATACTTTTTAATACTATTTATATGACACAAATGTGTTAGTCCCTGACTATACAGATCATCCACAGAAAAGGGCTCCCTTTGCATTGCATAAACACTGAGGTGGTGTTCACAGGGGCGCTGTGCTGTGCGCTGTCTGTGGAGGAAGTACAGCAGCTGAGAGGCTGCGGCTGGAAAGGGCGAGTGAGGGGGGAAAAAGGCAGCAGTAGCAGTCATCACTCATTCGCAAGTCAATATCAACTTGTTCTACATGAGAGCAATCACCATAAGGCCGAGCCGGAGCTTCATCACGCCTGCGGACAGCAGCCCCTCAGCTGAGCCCTCCGCCACACTGGCAGGGTGCCGGCGAGAGGGACGCGGCTCAGAGAGGGAGGGCCTCTTCCCTTCACCGCCCCCCAAACCCCCCTCAACCCCCCACCACCAACCTATTTTTTTGTCGATGCTCCCCACCCCCATCCTGCAGCCCTCCTTCCCCCGGTCCCTGGGAGAAAGCTCTATTAATGAGTGCAGTAATTAATAGATATCTCTCGTTTGTCTTAGAGGAAGCTCCCAGGCCAAAGAGGGGGGATTAAACGTCTCCCCAGTCAACAATCCAGCAGACCCAGTGCTTTCAGACGGGGAGACAAACGTGCTGTGAGTTCTATTTAATTTAGAGCCACTTGTACATCTACTTCACTCGCCTCTGTTAATTATTGCTGCCCTGCTCTTGTGAGTGTTAAACTCTTCAAGATATTGGTTATTGCAATTTTAGGGACCACCCTCCCCCTCACTCACACACACATGCACACACACACACAAACACGCATGTGCGCGCGCATGCACACATGCACACACGCACAAACGCACACACAGACGCAACTGGTTAACCTTCCATGGCAAGTCTCCTATCTTCTCTGTCATTTACCATCCTGGTAATAAGGTATGTAAAAAAAAAAAAAAAAATTCCTACAAATAAATGAATAAATCAGCCAAGCCTAAAAACAGACAGTGTGTGGAGATGATTAAAAATCAGGACGGATGGGAACAAATAGCGAGGACAGCCTGAAAGACCACACAAAGGGCTTTTTAATTAAGGAAGCCCGCTTCTAAATGAGGGCCCTAAAAATGCAGTCAGCTTGTAAAAGGCAGACTCTTCGGAGGGCTATAAACCGCGGCTGCAGCTGGGCAGCTGAGCAAGGTGAGAGACGGTCCTTTTAAAGGCCTCGGCCACCTTATCATTTCAAAGCAGCTCTGAGTGCCAGCGGAAGCAAAACAGTTAAAATGGCACATTTGGACTTCGCCACAGGACCCTGCTGAGTGGGAGAGGGGGTGGGATGGGGTGGGGTGGGGTACGGTCACACACTAATTTATTTTACTGAGCCCTGAGAGAGATTGTACTTGTGGGAGGCAAGAGGTTTGGGCTCAGTGAGGACATGTTTCACTGTTTTTACACTAACAGTGCAGGCTATGAAGCCCTTCAGTATAACATAAAGGATGTTAGCTGACCCCAGGTGAAACATTTAAAACTTTACTGTTAAAGCAAAATGAATAAATATATAATCCTGCCACATATATCGCTAAAACACATGACATTTTTTCATAGTACTGATTTAAGAAAAAACTGGAGAGCACTAACTGCTTGTAAAGCCACATGATATACAGTAAGCAAATAAATATGATATGAAAAAGAAAGGAGGATGGGACCAAGATCAGAGCCTTGGTGAACACCAATAAAGACAGGCTAATGAGCAGGTACTGCACCTCTCCTGGTACCCTAATAACCGCGATCAGCAACAGTGGAGATGAACTACGTATAGGCATTACCAGAGATTTCCAGATCAGGAAGAGCTGAGCACAGAATTTAGTGGTATCGGTATCCAAAGCAGAGAGATCATGAAAAATAAAAGAACAGGAAATGGAAGCTGCACAAGTGGAGAGAATAAGAGAAGTTATAGTCCCAGACAGAGAGATGGTTTCAGTAATGAAATCAATCCTTTTATAAAGGATTGCAAATACTGCAAGTAGACAATATTTCGAAAGAAATTGAGAGAATTGGTGACGAGCTGACCTTTTGTATAGAAAGGGAACTAAATAAACTTATTGTATAGATTATAAACAATATGAAACACATACAGAATAAGAAAACATATTAAAGCCTACTGTAAGAATGAAGACACAGGCCTTCGATGTATGTATTTTAGGTACAAAAAACCTTTATGCTCACTCAGGTGCAACAAGGCAAAGGCTGTGACAATGTGTGGTGAATTTATTTGTTTTCTGCAAAAGGAATGAGGTTTTAAACACATATAATAACAGTGTGCATTGCTATATGCACTGAGCATAAAGTAATACCATATTCCAGGTACAAATATTTCTCTGCCAGCTGTTCCCTCTGTATTCCCTTTGTCTGATCGATTCAGACAAAGCTCTCCTTACACATCTCAGGATACTCACGCGCACGCGCACACACACACACACACACACACACACACACACACACACACACACACACACACACACTCTCTCTCTCTTAAAAATGAGACCGTAATACTGAATCAATTTGGAAATGACAGGCCCTCATAAACATATAAGCAGAGCAAAAAAAAACAAATAAAAAAAATTAATTGATGAAGGCAAAAATATTGCTGTTAATTGTATATGTCGATTAGTAGTTTAGCTGAGTACATGAGCTCAGAAGCGATTGTCTCGATGAATAAGAGGCAGCAGCCCTTTCAGAGGGCCTGCTTCCCCTCATACACGGGCTGAACCGGTAACTGTTCGATAAGTGCCATTGAAATTGCTGAAAGGGATGTGTCTGCACCGAGCCTGAATAACAAAGAGGGGTATCCAGCGTTTTAACTGTTCCTCTAGTTTACAACGCAGTCCTTAAGTTTCTCTACAGGACACATTATGCTCTATAACTTTAGCCCAAAGTTATTAGCTGTCTCTTTCCTCTCTCCCTCTCTCCTGGTCTTTGAAATTCTATGACTCTATTAATCTGAGCCTGCAATATTCACAACTATCTATAAATTCAATTGTCAGATGGTGGGTTTTATTCTGGGCTGCACTTGAATCTAAAATTAGAGGCAGTAAAATTCACATTAGCTCTAAGAGGAATGGAATTCTAAAGCCTATATTTTAGAAGAAAAGAAAGCCTTTCTGACAGAAAAGAGACTATTTGAGTGGTAATGATTTTATCTGTTTTCAGCATGCGAGGCTGCTCCAATTCCATAGTGTGCTGTTAACAGAGAATTTTAGTGTGAAAAGTGTTGAAATTTAGTTTGAGCTTATGAATGGAAATAATTTTTAAGTGGGAAGAAAGAAGAAAAAAGAATGCATGTACTGGTATTGACAGACTGATTATATTTGAAAGATGGGTTAAAGAAAAAAAAATCTAAAGCTCATTTTAACTCCATATTAAAATAACCTCAATTGACTTTTTTATTTGTAGCATTAAAAAGCTAAAATGTTTGAGGTCAAATGTGTTTTTTATTGCATTTCTCAGCAGCTTTATGGCTACTAATCCTTTGCCAAAACATTAGCCGGTTTCGGTAACATGGTAACAATCCAATAATTAAGACACGCAATGCAGCTGTAGCGCCACTCGCTCGGAAGTCTTCCTTTTATTTAGAAAATGTCCAATTGTGCTTCTTTTATTCCCTGTGGTTGAAAAGGGAGAGGAAATGGGTTCAATTAGTCTGCAGGAGTGAAGCCAGGAGCTTTACAATCTACGCACATGAATCACTCATGTCTCTTACAAATTAATGGCTCGCCGTCCAGGGTGATGATATTTTGAAAGGCAGGAGAGGAGGAGGAGAGAGAGAGGGAGACAGAGAGAGAGAGAGAGGCAGAGAAATAAGAGCCCAATCAAACAGGAAAGAAAAAAGACTTTATGCTTCACTGACAGAGGCGAGTTCCATCTCTTTCCATTCTGTCTCTGTAACATGCAGTGTAATTCCCTTGTTTTACTTGAACTAAGTGTCCTGGGCAAGAACAGAGACTCAGTGGTTTGATGAATAAGGGCGTCCTTGTACAATACTAGAGAGCTGGCAAAAAGCTTAACAAAGACTTCTTAAATAAATATGAGCAATAATAATAATAAAAAAGCGCAGCATATTTTTTGTGTGCTTGACCCCTTTGACACAGATTTGATAGAAATAAAAACAAATGAGCTTCCCAGTGGGGGAGGAAAAAAAAATCAAAAATCCTAGAACATCAAATATACAAGACATTTATTTGTCTTTTGTTAAAGGTTAAATCTCTGAGGAGAGCACAGCCCAGGAGACTACATTCTGCTTTTAGTTCCCTCATCCTTTTTTTCCTATAATATATACACTGAAGCAAGCTGTCGCAAATCAACAGGCAAACAATTTTGGGAAACACAGCCACTTGGCGGTGACAAGGTGTCATTAGGCTGTTTGACTGATTCAGTGCTCTGACAACCACAGAGCCAAACATCCAATCATTGCATTAAGGTGCAGCTGCTGAGTGGTTCAGGAAGTGAGCTGGGAGTGTGTGTTTATTATTATTTCCACACTCTTCCACACACCTTTAACAGAGGACAGTGGGACAGTCAGAGTGCATGGGAGTCTGAGCAGAGACAGCAGCAGTGGGGAATCTGATTACAGAGGAGTGAGGCTTAGAAAAGGCTGCTTTTATATATGTAAACAGCAGAGAACGGCTAACGCTAACATGTTGCATCCTTAATGCTGCTCAAACTACACAAACCACAAGTAGAAAACCAGGCTGTCAAATTTTTATCTTATACAAATGTTAATTGATTCCGAGGAAAATAACTGCTTAGATGAAAAAATCAGAAATATTAGCATTTTCTGAATTGCAAAAAAATGAAGTGAATAAAAATAATTGTAAAACATCTCTGAGGCACGGCAGCAAACAGAGAAATACTTGTATCAAAGTGAAATCTGCAGGCTGCTTCCCTGGACGATCCCGATCGCCCCGGCTCTTTAACGGGGAAACTGTGTGCTGTGACAGTGGGAGCTGCAGGTGTACAGGCCCCCACACACAGGCTGGCTGCAGTTTCCGTGTGTTAAATACCACGCAAATTTAAATCCCCTTCCACCAGACCGAGAAGATCAATTGTTATAACATTAGCGGGTTGGAAAGCAGTAATTCACTTCACTGTCGATGAAGAGCTGCAGAATAACACCTCTGATTACACGCAATCAATGTGATAATGGCAAAAACACATTTATACAATGGGACAGCAGGCCATAAAAACGTCTCTCGCGTGGGGTGAGACACCCGCATGTTCGCATCTGACCGGAATGCACAAAACAGCCTCCGGTCACACGGACGCTTCTCACAAACAACGCAGATTACTGACAGTTCAAGCTGTGTTGTTTTTTTTTTGGCCAATTTTTAGAAGTAGGTGTATGAATTTAAACAGGGACCATGCACTCATACAAACTTTGAACACTTCGTTTTCCTTAAAAGATTTTGATTCTTTCCTTCAGAGAAAAATTGCACCCTACTTACATATAATTTTAATTATACTTATTAAAACAGAATGTTTTCATAACTTGGCAGAGTTAGTGCATGGCTATTCAGAGTTTTGAAATTACTGAAAAAAAGTATTTCTTCAGTGTTCACGTGCACACATTTTTACACATGCGTGATTTTGTCATATGCATTGGGGCCTGTCCCACAGCTCAGCTTTCCTGGGAGTGTGCGTTCCTCACAGCCCTGCAGTGTTGGGGATGCTCCAGCACCAGATAAGGGCGCGTGTGCCGCAAACGTTTGGAGTTTGACATCTCACGGCTTACTCTCAGATGCGAATCTTGATGATTTAGGTCGTTTTGCAGCAGCAGCCAGGCAGATAAGTGCACGGCGATGAAGCGTTCCCTTTATCAGGTGAGATGCAGCTCAGGGAGAAGAGTGGCTTTAAAGCATCTCCCTGGGCCACACCGTGCCAGCCCCACCTCCTCTACCTGCTACAGCTTCCTGCACACGTCAACGTTACTGATGCTAGTATTATTACCGCTATTACTGCAACAAGCAATAGTTACACGCAAATAACAAAGAATTTTTTTTTTTAATTTTAGCTAGAGTTTTGCACATCATTTTATAACGCCACACACACATCCCTTTTGTTCTATGTGAAAAAAGGCAAGCACAATGCAGAAAAAAGTGTTTGCTGACATAACAGAAGCTCAGACAGACAGAGGGAGGAACACTATAGCCTTACCTTACAGAGCTGTTTCCTTGCTAAACTTAATCGGTGTGTTTTATCATTTAGAAAAAGATGGACGTCATAGCGACCAATCAGGATAGCCCAGGAAAAAGTGGACTTGAGAGGAAGTGGACGAGGGCCAATAAATGAGCTTTGTTTTTTTTTTTTTTTTTGCAATAAGCCAAAAATCAGCAAACTTGTTCTGCTCAGCATGGGGTTTTCATCTCTTTAAAGACGAAACAACATGGTCCAGGTAAAGGGGATGAGCTGAGGCCCAAATCAAATGAGATTGAATGTAAAAAAAAAAAACAAAAAAAATCTGGATTATACACACATTTTATTAAACAGATGGTAAAAGAGGATTTCCTCTGGGGTATATGACAGGCCTATAAAAGGGAGAAAAAGAGGGGGGTGAAAGCGGTTGTTTTCGGTGAGTGGAGCGGGCAAGCCGTGTCTTTAACCAGATCACATTCTTGAAATTGGCTGTCAAGTCGGGATTGTCATGATTTATACCCATCTATCAAGCGTGAGGAGACGGGCCAGCCTGGTGCCGCCACCTTCCCCCCTCACAAAGCATCTTAAATTTTCAACACCACCATCTGTTACCAAATCTAATTCACATTGCACCCATAATCGGGTTTAGGCCTGTAATACCCACTCTGCCAGTGCTCCTAAATGCGTCCCTGTCCGCTGGGTGAGACGTGCGCATGGGGCCTGGCCTACCTGCTTCACCTGTCCCTCTTTACCTATCGGTCACATCCTCAGGAATCTACAGAGCACATTCATTTGGACAGGGGGTCTGTGCTGGGCCGGCTTCTGTGACCCCCTTCATCAGAGTGGATTCACAATCTCTCCTGCTACAGAATGTCCATCTATACCTCGCTGCGTTCAATAAGAAACCTCAAATAGCCAATGGTGGTTCATGTTTTTTAAGGGGGACACCACCCTCAGAGCGCAAAGAGACCAAGGGGTGGGAATGAGTTTGGGGATGTGGGAGGGGTGGGGGGTTAAAAAAAACAAAAAACTCCATCTATAGGTGTGGGACCAATGTGAAGGCATGCACAAATGCAAACCCTCCCCACACACACACAGAAACACACACATTCAATAAAGCACATCCATCTTGAAGGTGTATCCTTGATTAAATTATAGTACCAGTAAAAAAAACAAACAGGTGGTTGTTTTTTGGAACAATAACATTTTTATAGGGAAGATATATTTTTAATGTCCTTAATGACATTAATGAAATAAAATCTGACAGCAAACCCAGTAATATTGCTATAACCATGAAAGGTGCCCACCAACTGTAAGGTGCAGTTGAAGGAATTGTTTTTCTTTGTTATCGTCACTCTTTGATAGACCTCTGTGCTGTAAACTGCAGTCCAATCTTTACTGGTGCTTTGCTGAAACGATGCTCATTTGCCCATCTGTGTTAAGGCAATCTACTTTATTACACGTTCAGTAAATTTACAGTAACAAGCCATTCCCCTGACAAATTAATCACTTTCCAAGCATTTTATCATATAAATAAAATATCACCTCTGGAGAGAAATAAGCTAAATCAGTTGATTCAGCCCATCTATCAGGGAAATGGCAATCACTGGGGTAATAGCTCAACAACAGATGGACTTTTTTCACTGACCCGAGGAGTAGGCTTCTGTCTCTCCAAATCTGGGTGCTTTGAGGTGTGAGTAATTTGGTGGGGGGCTTGGGAGTCCTCCGTGTGTGTGTGTGTGTTTGTGTGTGTATGGTTTAGATTTGTGAATGTGCATGTTTTTGTATAATGTGTGTATAATCTGCGTATAGATAGATGTACCCAGTTACAATACACCGTGTGTATCTGTGTGCGTGTGTGTTGATACACCTGTGAGAGGGTGCTGTGTGTGAGACTCTATGTGGGTGTGTTTGTGTGTGTGTGCGTGTGTTTCTGTGTGTGTGTGTGTGTGTGTGTGTGTGTGTGTGTGTGTGTGTGTGTGTGTGTGTGCGTGTGTGTGCGTGTACCTGGCTGCAGCTCTCCCTGCCTGCTCTCACTATGCTTAACATAACAGATGCAGCTCGGACCTCTGAGTAACGCAGGACAAATCGCTGGCTGGCTAAGGAGCAGACTCCTCTCACTGCCCCTCCTGCAAACCGGGACACGGTATGACAGCAACAGGACTCTCTGCTAAGCGCAGGGTCTGTCAGCTGACACCCACACCTCTCTCTCACCGCCTCTCTCTCCTCATCCCTGTCTCTCTCTCCGTCTCTTTCTCTCTCTCTCCCTCTCACCACACCTGTCTCTGTCTCTCTCTCTCTCTTTCTAGCTTGCCGTCTCTCTCTGCTAGACGGTAGTATTTTGAAAAAGCTGCAGGGACAGAACAGGTGAGTTTTGAAACACATTCATTTCCTTCTCTGGTGATGAAAACATACTGATATAATGTACCAAAGCACACAGGTGTGGGCACTGATCCCTGCAGTGCTGCCCGGTGTGCCGGATAAGCCTCAGTGTTGTGAAACTTCAGTACAAAGCCATGGTGGGTGAGTTTACTAAAAGGTAATGAAGGAGAAAACTGCCTCACTGACGGTTTGACTCGGACTCTGCGGCTTCTGACTCTTACTCTGTTGCCTTATGCTCCCTAAAGCAATCTGCATTTATATAAAACACAAATGTGCTCTCAAAACAACACACAATCAGGTGAGGGCTATGGTTTTCTAAATATTGTGATTTGATGAAAAAAATTCGGCAAGACAATTACTTTTCTAAAAAAAAAAAAAAAAATATGCACAGGCAGGACACACTCCATGAGTGTACGTACACGCGCGCACACACACACACACACACACACACACACACACACACACACACACACACACACACACACACACACACACACACACACAGTATTTTGCCAGTTTTGCAACCTTTTTCATCCCAGATAATTACCACTGTCATACTATTATTGTCAGACTACTGAGAGGGGAGAGACAGACAGATGTCATCCTTGCAGGGGCAGCATTGTGGCTGTGTGGTGGAGGCGCTGGACCTTGGGCACAGTGCCCCGCCTCCTCCATCACAGACCCAGGGAGCCAGTACCCAGCATCCTCTGCTCCAGCGGATCGGCCATGGCGTGACTCCCCGCCCCTGAACTCCCCCATAAGCCGGGCCACGCCAGTAACGTGAGCCTGATTGGCTTAAACCAGAGAAGAGTTTTGCATGCGAATTGAGTCTAATTGGTTTGACCCAGACTAACCTTTCGGAATCCAATTGACGTAATACCCTTAGAATCCCATAGTCAATGCACAGCCAACAACCCCCCATCCCTCCCAAAAAAAAAAGTTTTGTTTAAACTCTGCACCTTCCTCCCTGGTTGGTGGGCAGGTGGGTGGAGAGGGTGATGCTGATGTTAAAGCAACACCCCTGTGTTCTCTGAGCAACATCTCTGAGACGCAGGGAGAGTATCTCCATCCTGCCTCAGAAACTCAAAACACGAGCCCAGTGTCTCTGATTCAGATGAAATAATCCAGACATATCTGGCCACTGCAACACCGTGGCAGGACAGGGGATGGGGGCTGTTTCCTGCAGCCTGCAGTTAAAGCAGCCCTCAGCTCATGAGGAGCAGAGTAAGATGCAGGACTGTGCTGCACTGGGCTGTCTCACTGTGTAAAGCACATCCTGTACATCTTCTCTTTAACATCATCTCCATGCCTAGAAACGGTTTATGCACAAATCTGTCTGACAAAATGATTTGCTGTCACCTTATTGGCAAGTAATTTATTAAAGAAAAAAAATTCTCCCCGGCTTTCCAAAGGACAGATGGAAAAGGCTAACACACCAGTGGTGGTTTGTCCAGTGAAAGTGAGACTGCAGGTGACACTCAAGTCGACTCACGATGCTAAGATTCCCAGCTCTCTGTAGAGGAAGTGGCCCATGATTCACTGCCCAACAGCAGCCATTTTGGGCATCATCTTCAAAGCACGCAGGGAAAATACGACCACAGTCTACTGCGGTCCTTTATTAATGACGCCATTATTCTTCCAAATGACAAATCATTTTGAAAATCTACAATCAGAGAAGCACACATCTGAATTATAACAGCTAATCAGTGTGTCTCCCAGTGGTGACAGCACAGTACGGTAGTGGTGATGTTCTCCTATGCATCGCTTAAACAAGATGCAAATCAGATGATCTGGTGTCTGTCCTAACCACTTTGACAGACGTCAAACAGCTCTGGAAAACAGTCATAAACCTTTATTCCTTGTTAGCCAACTTTATCTACATGTCTCTCTGTTTAGTGTCACAATACATATTTACTGATAAGCCCAGCTGTGTATTAGCAAAAGCTTTCTTGTGCATAGGCACAAATTTTGAGCTTACTTATACTTATTGCTTCAGCAAACACCAAAACATGGCAGCTTGATTATAATCTTTGAAATAGTCCAGCATGACTGCTTTCACTAGTGATGACCAGCTTAATGTTTAAAATGGGTGTTCTTCAATTTAAAACAACTTCCAAAAGAAAAAAAAAAAAACATTAATTCCTAGAACAGTATTTTTCAACAAATATTTAAAAAATGAAACAATTAAAACAGGAAAGAAGCAAAGGCATTTCCAGAGGAGAGCTACTCTGCAGTGGCCTGAGGCCGGGAGTGTGAGGCCCAGCAAAGACTCTTAACTGGTCACATCTGGCTGTATTTTATACGCAAATCAGCCTCCACTAAATCTAGATAAAACTCACTGACTCGTGATCGGCGCAATGATCTTCATACATCTAAATTTATATGCTAATCGGAATCGTTCAAGCATTTAACACATTCCTCTGCATCTGAGGGGCAAGCACTATCACCTTCTACCCTGCACCCTGCCCCCCCTCTCCCAACCACCTCACCCCCTTCCAGTTACCCCCTCCATCCCTGATGTGCTTGCCTGTTCACCCTCCCACACACTCTCACACACGCACACCATCACAGACACCCTCACACACACACCCTCACAGACACCCCCTCACACACACACCCACACACTCGAGCTCCAACAGCTATCCTCTCTTTCAAAGGATTCGCGTGATTCTGCCTGGCGGTATTAGCGGGACAGGAGTTACCCTCCGTCGCCAAAGCATTTTAAGACGTGAGCACAGGAGATGAACCGTCCCTCCCCTTTCCCTCTGTCTCTGCCTCCCTCTCTCCCTCTCCTCCTCTGTCTCTCTTTCCTGCTCTCTTTATTTGCTTTGGCAGGCTGAATAATTCAGGCCGCCCGCTGCTCGGCTGGGCAGCAGCCCCCGCGCGCCGTCCCGGTGCCGAGCAGATGGACACCTGCGTGCAGCAGGTGAGACAGATGGCTCAGCTCCCTCTCCGAGGCCGGCCGCCACCAGCGCCACACATCCAGGTACATTAGCTTCCCACCGGCAGAGAGCCGCACAGCTACAGCACAAAGAAAACCCGGCCCGCGGTCCGGAGCACGCCGCCGCTGCCGTCGGTGACCTCACCGCTAAACCCCGCCCTGTCTGCGCCGACCCGCCATATCGCACCGACCCGGAGAAATCCGGACCTCCCGAACCGAACCGGCTCTCCTGGCACTGCTGGAATACGCTGGGCCATCGATCACTTCTGCCACAACATGCGGTGGCCGCAGTCGGTGCTTTAAGTGTGATTTTGAGCAGGATGAACCAAACAATGGAGAAACACTACTGTACAAACATTAGGCAACCTGCCAAGCACCACTGAAACCAGCCTACTGCCTTAAATTAAAGTATAAAAAAACAAAGTGCTGTACAACAAAACTTACTTAATTAGGCATTAAAGGTAGGAAATTAAGGGTAGAAAATCACCTTTTGATTGGCCGTTTGTCCTTCCTTACCTTGGGCAACACTGAGCATGTGCATCAGAGACTGAGTGGCTGGCCTCCATGCTGAAATGCTGTTGCATTCTCCATGAGCTGCCTTTGCCGTACTTATCTTCACTATTAACGTGCACCTTTGATAAATTCATTCTACAACAAAGGGAGAGCAAGAAGGGAAGGTATCAGACAAATGGCCTGAGGAATTTCCACAGAGACCCACGCCATGTTGTGCTAACAGCCAGTAACGTAGCCTAACATGCTGAGGGACTTTTTCTGACGGAATTTTACAGATGCATTTACCAGCCCGCTCGGAGAGGGAGCGGGAAACGAGTGCTGCTGTGAATGTGTGCTGTTAACTGAAACCGCCCTGGTGCATGCAGGGCCTCACCTCTGTACTTATTAGAGTTTATCAGGTCTGGGCTGTGCTGGGGGAACTGAAGGGAGAGGCCAGCGGACAGAGAGCTCTGATTGGCCTCCTGGATGACAGGAAGTATCCCTCTACATCACCCAGAAGCAGAGAGCCAGGCACGGGCTTAAAACAATGAGGAAAAGGCTGACATCAGAGCGGGAGAAAAGTGGACCATTCCATTTTGTTAAATTGCTTACTGTCCTACATTCTGGGTAAATTCCAGCAGAGAAATCCCCTGTGACAATGGACCGATTTGTAACTTCTTTTTTATAGTAAGGAAATGGTCTCATTTGCCAGTGCAATTTCATTTTCTGTCTTTATGATAAGAGCGTATGATGTTATGCATATTCTCTGTAATCAAATGATGCATCAACAGTACATAATAAACTGTTATTATTACAACTATAACAACCTGCACCTGCAAAGTCAACACAGAGTTGCATATGGAATGTTGCACCCGCATAACCTGTTGTCCAGCAAAGTAGGCCCTCAGGTTTGTGTCAAATGTTACTCAAAGAACAAGTGGTATGCAGTTAAGTTCAATGAAATACAGTTATTTCAGCAAGCATTTGAAGCGCTGCAAATGCCTACAAATAAATCGAGAAACCTCTGAGCTACAGCCTGCTGGCTGGGCACAAAAGAAAACACCAGACAGAAGGTTTTTGGCTTTTGACATTTTGCATATTGATTTCATGTCCCAAACCTCCATGCAGATGTTGCCGTGGGTACACACAGACAGAGCGAGAGAGCGGCAGAGTGAGAGCCCAGCCATACCTGCCGCCTTACGCACTTCCTCGGAGAGATTGGCCTCGCGGTCCTTATGGGACAGTGTACAAGTCTCCTACTGTCTGCCTAATTAAGAAAGGAGGCTCCCTCATTCTGCCTTCCGTTCCACCTCAGAGGACACAGTCAATGTCATTAGCTACACAACCCCACACACCAGCCACACTTTGAGTAATGAAACTAATCACTCAACTAATACTGTGCTCAAGCCCTCAGTCTGAAATCACTCCTCACTTTGTGTGTGTGTGCGTGTGTGTCTGTCTGTCTCTCTCACACACTCTCTCCTCCTCTCCCTGTCTCCCTCTCTTTCCCTCCTCATTTGGCCGATCTTTTCACTCTCGATTAATGCCTGATCAGGTGTGTAACTTCTCCTGTGTAGCAAACAAGCAAATAAACTGTCATTTTTCCATTTCCACCAGCAAATATTAAAATGCACCTCTCTGTGTGAACCATATGATTAAAAAAAGGAAGTCCTATTTAGGGTTAGAGCTAGGCCTCATCTGATCATGAATTAAGATGAAAACATGTACATGCTTGTTGCCTTAGATGGCATTGTTCTGGCTGGTTCCACTTTGCTGTGTGTGACAGCTGTCGCAGGGAGGGGGGTACAGGACTGTCTCCTGGGATGTTTGTGTGCACACAGTCCCTGTCTGGGAGGGACACCTGTGTTTGGACTCTACACAGAGTCAGTGTGGGCACGGCGTCTATTCTAGTGGAAAAACGGGATTCCAGACGATGTGCTCATTTCTGCTTCAGTCGAGTGAACGCACAAATCAACATGAGTCCAGCTGATCGCCCTCGGACACGTATCCCAGCAGGCCTCTGCCCGAACTCTCCCGAGCCTCCCTGTGATGTAAACATGCTTCCGATAGGCCGAAACAACGCGAGCAGGACACAAAATGCGCATCGCTCCGTGTTTTATGACTTTATAATCATCTGCATTCATAAATCCAGCATTCATAAAATGTATTAGACCATGAGAGGCTACAGTTGGCTTGCTGGAACACTGAAGATGAATGGGGGAAGGCAGACAGTTTGTGTTTGTGTCGGGATGGGGTGGGACGGGGGTCGGCAGCCGGCTTTACTACCATAAAATATTATACAACATTTTATTTAAACCAGTCAGTGCATATCCAATCCATTTAAACTGTTTCAATAATTTTATCAGGTTACTAGATTTTAACATAATAATAATAATAATTATTATGTTATTATTATTATTATTATTATTATTATTGTTATTATTATTATTAGTATTATTACTATTTCACTAATAATATATTTAATTATATTTTTATTATACAGATTATTTACAATAGAATCTGAAGCACAGTGATCGGAAAAGTGAAACAGTTACAGGACAGTAATATCAATGATTCTGTAAAGAAAAGCCGTTTCAAATTACACATTATATTCAAAGAACATGGGAACATGGGTAATATACATTACTTCAAAATAATAAACAATAAAAGAAAGAAAGGCTACAGATAAAGAATTGTTGGAATGCTGGCAGGCACACACATACACAGACACACACAGACACACAGACACACACACACATACAGACATATATTACAATTCATTTTTGTTGCCTGTCCTGTCCTAGTGTATGTTGAGCTCTTCCTTAACAGGTAATTCTATTGCTAACAAAACCAAAGAAGGAATCAGGGATGTAAAATTTGCCTTCAATCTTAAATAGAGTACAAAATAATTTACTATTGTTAAATACATTGCTGGACGTAATTAATGAAATGAAATAATGAAAGCCTTGTTACTCTTGCAGAGGAAGAAAACACTGCTGGGGTCAAAAGGTCAGCTGAGGACAAGCAAAAGAGAGGAAAAAATTAAGCATGAAAAATACTTATTTAAGCCATTAAAATGTCATTGTAATGTGCTCAGCTGACAATACGCTGATATTGTACTCAGCATAAATTCCAAGAGAGCCATTATGAAAACGGTGGTGATGTCTTCTCTGTAAAGACTGTCAGTGTGCTGTGAAGTCAGGAGCAGAGGCAGTCTTTTTGTGGCTGGATTTTGGCACCTGATAGTTTGGAGCCAGATATTAATAAGACATTTTGCCGCTTAGTTCTCTTACTTGTCGGAGATGTAATTATGAATTGTGGGTGTATCAAAATGCCACACATAACTTTGAATTTCTGAATTAAGACCAGAGTAAACCTTGCTGCTAATAATATCAGTCCTCTAAAAGGTCCTATAAACAATCTTTACAAATTAAAATCAAATGAAAATATTTTTCTGAGATTATAAAATTTAATAGTACAGCAAATCTCAATTCAATGCCTGAAAGTCTTTTTTTTTTGCTCTACTGTAACATTAACCTACAGTCCCAGATTTGTTATCAAGTAGAAAGAGAGCAGAGACCACCATATTAAAAAAACTCAACACTCAGTTTCATAATAATGGCTGTCGGGGAACCCTATTCACAGATGTGAAAGCACTTTTCTGACAAAAACTTTAACAAAAATTTTATCAGAGGGCTTCAGTCAGTTGTGTGTTAGCTCAGCAGTTTCTGCCCTTTTTGCACGAGACCATCGAGTGGTCAACAAAGGCAGCAGAGGGACAGAGAGAAAGCGGCAGAGATAAGGACATCAGGCCGTGGACTGAAGAAAAGGACAGAATGGAAGAGGAAACTGTAGCATGAAGAGACAATGCTGCAACAGAAACTCACTGCTGCTGTACCTCTGTTTCTGTGACAAGAACACAGGCTTGCATAATGTGGGTAAAATTAACAGTAGAAACCCTTAAATTAGACAGAGAAAATTAAAGTTATTAAAATGTATAAAATGTATTATTATTATAATTATTATTATTATTATTATTATGACTGCAGCAGCAGCAGTAGTGTGAGAGCATATATTATTAGCAATTATTAGGAGAGCAATTATTATAGTGTATAATTACACTAAAGTGCGTGCAGTGCTATTAATAACAGATTTACACATTTTAAAAAATACATGTTGGTTCTGTCATGTCAGTATAATGCATATGCACTGTCTGCCATAGTCAGACACTCCACATTCAAACCCACGTATTAAACACCACACCACACACCATACACACTGATAATATCAATACAGCATAAATAAAATAAAATTAAAATTCAATAAAATGATAATTATTATTAATATTAGTATTATTATTAGTTTGATATTGTAATTATAAAATATTAATAAAATACTATCTTGAGTTGACTTTGTATTTCTATGAGCATGTAATTTTAATGGCCCTGACAGGACTCAATGGACCTACACAGTTATGAAAGCAGCCAGAAAGCCAAAATAATAATGATTTTTAAATACAATTAATTAAAAAACGGCACTGCAAAATTTATAGCGAGAGGACAGGCTATTTCAAGTGTGAGACATTTTAAAAATCCTAACTCTCAAGATTATGGTTTTGATGTCCCATCTCAGATTGTAAAAAAAATAAAATATCTGAAAAAATATATAAAATTGTCAAAGTTTTTTTTAAATAAAAATGGGAAAAAGAACATCAAAAAGAAGGAGGAGAAGGTGGCATCTGTGGGGAGAGAATGAACCTATCGGGTCCTACCTTAGCCCATTTCACGCCCCTGTCAAAACCAGTGAGTACAGCCAGAGCCTGGACCAGGATTAGCAGGGAGGACAATGAGCTGAATTAAGCCAGGAGCGTGTATGTGTGTGTGCGTGCGCATGTGTATGTGCGTATGCATGCTTTTGTGTGTGTGTGTGTGTGTGTGTGTGTGTGTGTCTCAGTGTGCGTGTATGCATGCATTTGTGTGCGCGTGTGTGTGTGTGCGTGTGTGTGTGTCTGCCCGTGCGTCTTTCACTGCGCTCACTGATTCACTCATGTGTTGCTATTCCATCTGTGAGCGGTAGCCCCTTGATTGATTAGACAGGTGCCATTCTTCCTAATGCAGGAGCGGCGGTCTCTCACACGGCCAGTGCTGCCACTGCTCTCCCTCTCTGTCTGACCGCACGGGCCTCCGCTGCCCTCGCTAATTACCCCTCTGAGCTGGCGGGGGCCATTTTCTACATGGTTACCAGTGTGGAGAAAATCATCACGGTAAATGTACAAATTTATACCAAAATAAACAAGGGGTGGGGTGGGGGACAAACACGCGTGTAGTTCAGCAGAAACAGAGACGTCTCTTTCATATTCTCTAATTCATACTCCACAGGCCGCTCATTCTCTACAGCTACACTGCTTCAATGCTAATTTAGGGGGAAAAAAGGAACCAAGAGAAGCACTTTGTGCCTACAGAGAGTAAAGAACCCAGAATCCCGGGCTTCTCGCTTGCTGGGGTCCTTTTTATTTGTGGATCCCGTGTTATTTAGTTATCAGGAATCGTTCCTTTAACCTCTTCGGTTCTGTGGTGATTAATGGGACAGGAGGAATTTAATGCTGCCGGGTTACAATGCTGGTGCAGGCCATGCAGCAGATGGACTGTCGGGTTTAATATGATGGACCGCGCGTGGAAGTGACAGGCAGGGGTGTGCATTTCCTGCAGGAATGCGCCGCTTCAGCCGCAAGCCAGAGAAAACACCGTCCGAACGGGGGAAAAACGATGACGCACCTTATATAAAAAGATCAATTATTTACTACTGTCGTCTGTATTGTTAATCTGTCATTAATAAATGTGGAATTTTTTTATCAAATGTGCAAGATGCATTAGTGCTTCCCATTCTGATATCTCCAGAGAAAACTTTAGTTTCTAAAATAACAATTTGAAATCTAGCACAGAACCACAGAAGCAGCCATGAAGGCGAAAGCAATATCAATTTTAGAAACGAATAAATGAGAAAATGTTAAAATGATATCATAGATTCATGCTACGTTACCTTAAGAAGGTAAATAAACTGTGGCAGCATTTATTTTTATTTCATTATTATTTTTTACCATTAAGATAAAACTGTAATATCTTGTGCAATAATGAATAAGATATAACCGTTAGGCAAAAAAAGGTTTTTGTGTTTTTTTCCTTACCTTTTCTTTTCTATTTTTTCAAAGCAAAACTTAGTTTGAAATGGAAACACCGAATCATGACAAAAGGTAGAAATGTTTTTTATTCTGGCTTTGCAGCACCGGGTATCACATCTAAAAGAACAAAGGCGTAGGTGAACCTCCTCAGAGGAGAGATCTGTTTGGACCTTGCGGAACCACACCCTTCGCCCTCTTTGGCCAGCGGTGGCCATGGAAACGAGGCATGGGGTGTGAAGTTCATGACCTCACAGGGGTTCAGCCAGGCCACACGTGCACCTCACAGTGTCCTACAGTGGCCGGCGTCGGGCTCGGTACCCCCCCAAGGAGTGGACAGGCGAGACGGCCACACGTCACACGCCCCCCCATGTCCACCGGGCGAGGCTTTCACTCCAAGACACCCCGCTTTTTACCCACCCAGCAGAGACACATGCAGCGCCATGTCCATCAGCATCTAACCAGGGCATACGTCGTAATTCGCCCTTATATTTGGACATTTATGCATTTTTTTCCCCCGTGAACTGTAATTTTAATTCGATAAAGAAATACAAAGGCACAAAAAGGACACAAACAGCACAGTGAAGATCCGGTGTGAGAATCATTTTTTAAAGTGGGTTCATAATCAAGAAGATCATGAAATGCTGAATTTTTTTTTTTTTTCAACTGTATTTTTATTCCCACTTAATACCTTTCATATTTAAAAATATACTGAATAAAATGAAGTAAAATAAAAAATACTGCTGGTACTGAAGTTCTGCCAGTCTACTCCTACCTTTTGCTATTGCTGAATACTGAACACCCACAATTACAAAAACCACACAGACATTGCAATATCTGTAATAATGCCAGCGCTACCTATATTCTCCAGAGTTATATTTTTTTAAACTTATTTCCTATTTAATACATAGCTTTCTTTTTTTTTTATTTGTTAAAAACACCTATTGGATTCATCTTCTCTGATTTCTTTTGTCAGTTTGAGCTCAATAACAGAAAAGTGGTTATTTTCTGTCATGAGCTCTGTTTTCAGAGATGGCGAAGATGTTAGCATGTTAGCAATGAAAGGCTAGTGATGCTAGGCTGCATTTTACACCTGAACATGCAAAGGGAGAGCCACAGTACTGGGGGTGGGGGGGGTGTCCTAAAATATCCTGAGCGGACACGGCTGGATAAGAGCGCAGTACTGTCACCCCCCGCCATCACGCACACGCATGAAGCATGATGGGGGGGAGAGAGGCCAAATATTTCACTGTCACTCCCTGCCGAGACCCACCATTCATCCCCCCTCTGCTGCAGGACAATGTCAATTTAGCACAAGGCCGACGGATGTAAAAGAGATAAAAGCTGCATAAACTTGGCACGGCATAATCACGCATTTCCTCAAGAGAGCTCCCACCTCCCCGATGCACAGGGGCTACACGCACGCACGCACGCACGCACGCACGCACGCACGCACATGCGTACACGCACATGAACACACACACATGCATACGAACACACGCACACACGCGCACACACACACACTCACACACACACACGCATACATGCACACACACACACACACGCATACATGCACACACACACACACACACACGCATACATGCACACACACACGCATACATGCACGCACACACACACACACACACACACACACACAGACACGCACACGCGCATACACACATGCATACAGACACACACACACACACACACACACACACACACACATGCAAGACATGCACTCACACACACAGACATACATACCAACACACACACACAGATATGCCAGGACCGTCTTCGGAGAATATCAGCATGTCTGGTGGCCTGAGCCCCCAGTGAAACAGTCACAGATATAAAGCCAGCTGCCGGACACAGCAAAGTTCAGCCGCAGCAACTAAACACAAGGAGCCCTTTCCTTTCCACGAGCAAACCAGCCTGAACTTTAAACCACCGCTTCACACACTATCAGCAAGTCCACTTCATCAGGCTGCTGAACAGCTTTCAGCCAGCACTGCATCTGCACAGAGACCATGTCTTTATCAAAACCAGGAAGGATAAAAAAAATGCACAGCATCCATACACTACAGCATGCAAACGAGAAAGGAATAAAGAGCCAATACGCCTGTTTGAGGATTGTCAAGTACTCCTCTTAAGTACTAAGCTTCTGTTGGTGACACAAAGCAGCTGCCTTACAAGGGACCCAGCTCTAAACTGACCTGCCTTGACCAGTGCCTACCTCTACGCTTTGACAGACAAATGTTACTACATTGCTTCACAAAAAAATAATAATAATAAAATAAAATAGAGAGATAAAAAAGGAAAGAAACGGAAAAGCTAGAAACAGGCAGAGGAATCCTCAGGGACCGTAGGAAATGAAGTGAAAGGCTCATTTTGTCATTACACTGATATAGCAGGCTATGATTCCTAATTGCAGAATGCACCTCTTAACTGGTGAGGGCCCAGCCTCAGCTGGCATTGTTCCTCTTAAAACCGCTTTGGAGTTCCCATAAAAGCACCTCTAGCCCTGTCAGACCATTCCTGATGGATTGAGTATAAATCAGAGAAATTGACAATCACATAATCAAGTACTGATTTTTTTTTTTTTTTTTTTCGCTTTTTTTCCCCCCTCTACTGGCTTTGTGTGTGTGTGTGTGTGTGTGTGTGCGTGCGCGCGTGCGTGTGTACGTGTGCGTGTATCGACAGGAGCACTTATTGCACCTTTCAAACAAAAGGCAAAAAAGCAGGGCTTCCGCCCCCACCTCCACTCCAATCGGCTGCTCTCATAAGGGCTTCCTCTTTTAACTCGAGTTAATTACCCTTGGAATGCCTCAGACCCCTTCAAATAAGGGGAAGCAGCAACACTCATGTTCAAATAAGCAGCCCTGCAATAAAGACAAGGGGCGGCCAGACAGCAGCGGACAGGGGGCCACACAGAGCAGCGTCTCCTCACCCGGGAGAGAGGGGACCGGAACGCGTACACACGCTAACCGCGCAGCCGGGGAAAGAAAGGAGGGGGAAAAAAAACACACACACACACGGTACCGACGGGACTGACATCCTCTGACGGATGAATTAAGTAAATGATTTCATAAGGAGATTAGGGGGAATTTAATTTACGCAATCTCACTTTATTCCTCCTGACCTCTGCCTCCTGAGCTTTTCTTCCTCCCCACACTGGGAAAACATAAAATCATCAACTTTTCTTCAAAGGAACGCCGCCAAGAGTCTTTTACACTTTCAAATGCTCACCTCACTGGCAAAGCAATGCAAGCTGAAATAACCCTCACAGTCAAAAGGGATCATTTCAGTGACTTAGAATGATGAATCTATTTATCATCTGTTCCTGTTTGATACTGAAATGCACCCAGAGGAATATTCTGCTTCAAACGACTGGCTTAGAAAAAAAAGGACCTTGTTAAATAAAACGGACCTTGTTAAATATAAAAAATTGGCAGATTCACAAATTATTAATTCGGAATATTTGCTGTGTGGATTCAAAACACTCAGAAATGAGATATTTTAATGTCATGTCCCTTAAATAGGAGATAAAAAGTTATTTTCAAAGACAGAGATAAAGTACACTGTAAGACCTATTCCCTTGTCTTGCTTAAAAACAGTGCTTTGGTGGGTTATGTGCTCGCATGTTTATACATCTTACATATTCTTTCTCTATATTTACTGAAAAAATAACATATAAAATGAGATGCCAAAATTAAGAACAGAAAATAAAAGGATAAATTTACAAGTGCAAAAATTTAAAACAGTCACACTCATTTAAAAATATCGTCATGCATTTTATTTAAAAAACCATACTGTTGCATACTTTGCAGTTTACTGCGCAAGCTGTTTTCTTTTTAAATTTTACACGGCAGCATTTTGCACTGCTATAGGTAATATGTGGGAATATATAACAATGTGTCATTTAAAAAGAATGCTTCATCTAAATACACACCACACTATGCTTACCAAAAATAATAATTAAAAATAATAAAAATGAACAATAAATTAATGCAAACGCAAAAGCTGAAAGCATTTGAAAATTTAACTTATTCACGCAAATACACCAGCAAAGATGCAAAAATGGTCATTTTATGAAGCATGTGTTATTTTACATAAACAATAAACAACAAACAAATAAGCAAACAAACCCATAATCATATGCAAATTAAATGTATGTCTAGGCATAAATTGAAAATAATTATCATAATTGCTAAAACAGCACTTGTTGTTATTATTACCATGACTGCATTAATATAGTAATTACTATCTCCGCTGTTAAAGTCATACACTGTACTCTGCAAGGATGATGAAGTAAATTAATGTCAAATTACTGAAAATCTCACAAAAAAGGACAGATGATATTTACATCTATGCATTAGCTTTACGAGGCTTATGTAATCCAAGCATGCAAATTACTCTAAAGAAAAGCAACAGAGCAGTTTAAAATAAGAAGTGTAGACAGGAAAAAACACAAACTCACATCCAGATTGGTGTAAAACATGGATATAGCTTTTCTCTTTTTGACATAATTTCCCTCCCTATTTTCACAGGCTTGCAGTTAAATACCAAGGAACACTCACACTAAAGATTTTGTTAACAGAATAACTATAATATCACAAACAGCATAAGCATCCCATGGCAGTTTACAGAGAAAAGAATGTTAATTAAA
The DNA here is from genome assembly GCA_019176425.1 of Megalops atlanticus. Taxonomy (NCBI): domain Eukaryota; kingdom Metazoa; phylum Chordata; class Actinopteri; order Elopiformes; family Megalopidae; genus Megalops; species Megalops atlanticus. Next base: position 2,128,159 of record CM032887.1, on the reverse strand, counting down.
AAAGCTTTCTAAGTTCTGAATAACAACATGCATTATGGAAAGAGAAAAAGCTGATCAGCTGCTATAGTCATATCTGTATATTAGTAATTCCACCACCTCGTTTCTACCATCTAAATAAACTAAGGCTGCAGCTACACCTTTATGGTCTTATCTGAGCATTAATGTAGCAGAGGCCATGGGTCAACAGATCCGCTGTTTGCTTTGTGGAACCTGGAGAGACGTTAACTTGGTACACTCCTGTTCTAGCACAAGTATCGCTTTTATTTATTACACACTTCACCTTGAAGATATACAAAATATAACAAGCCAGACGCATGCAAATGTGCTAATGTCCAGTAAACTGCAGTTTCTGTGTATTTAGAATTAAATATAGACAAACTGAAAATAAAAACATTTGATAAACTAATATCACTTGGTAATAATGAGACTTAAAGGGTCACTCACATTTGATTTTTTTTCGTTGAATTTCAGGTGAACCAATCTGCATTTAAAAAGCCAGCATACAACAGCATTAAGCCAATTACTTATTTCCTTTACACATAAAAAGGAGGGTATTTGTTCTACATCTGCCTCCTCGGCTGAGAACAAATCCACATAAAGCAACTTTACCAATCTCTCCCATGTTTCTGATTTCTGTTTCAGGCAATCAGCAAGTTTTAACGTTCCCCCATGCAGGGGGAGAAGAGAGCCAAAGCCACAGTAAGAGCTCCTGGTTGTGATTGTGCTCTCTCTGTGCTGTGCCCTGTGCTGTCCGTTCTGTGAGTCTGCAGCACTACCTTCAGTGGGCCACATGCGGGGCAGCCTGTCTGAAATTCAAACTCTCCTGGCATTTAAGACAGCTTTCCCCCCTGACCGCTCTCTCTTTCTCCCTCACGCCTGCGAGACACATTTCCTATACTCTGCATATTAATAACGCTTCCCTCGTCCTCTCTCTGCCTCTCCAAATTCAGCGTATTAAAAAAAAAATACAAGCCTCCAGCTGTTCTTTTTCTCTGATTTAACACAGGATGCAGGAATCTGCAGTGTGTGTCTCCCGGTGCCGGGGAGCCGGGACTGAGCTGCAGTCTCAGGTAGCTCTGCTCTGTGTTGCATGCATGGCGTGAGTGACGATCGGCACTGAAGCCCAGCACCGGCCGACAGGGACAACACAGACACACACACGTCAAGGGCTCACACGCTACCTGACAGCACAAAAAAAAAAAAAAACAACAACAAACATGCTACCGGCTACCGCCGCAAAACACACACAAGCAGCAGGACCACATGCACAACCACACACACGCACACACACACACACACGCAGGCATTCCCACATAGGTAGAAGAATAAAAAGAAAATTTACCTACTCTTGTTCAGAGTGCAAGGAGAAACACTCGGGCAGGGAAAGTTCTACCGAATCCATGTGCGCACTGCAACCATAATTTGAGCAAGCCCCCTCTATAAATCAAAGTTTTCTCTCTCTCTCTCTCTCTCTCTCTCTCTTCCTGACAGAGCGCTGCAATTAACAGGAATGTGCTTGCGGTGACAAGCCTATAGGCGCAGCCAGTTGGGACCAAAAGCTCTTGCACTCTTCTAATCAAGGACTTAAAGCCACGATTGGAGCTCATTAATATGAAGTAAGGCTTTGCATATGTAGTCCCTCTGGCCCATCTAGACGCCAGATTGGTGCCTTCCTGGCCAATTGGAGCTGGACAGGGCTCTGTCTGCACTCGCTGAGAGAAACGGAGCAGGTGGAGGGGGAGGGCAGAGACAAAGAGACAGAGAGAGAGAGAGGGGGAGAGAGAGAGAGAGAGAGAGGGAGAGAGGGAGAGAAGAGAGAGAGGGGGAGGACAGGGGAAGAGAGGGGGAATTTAAAGAACCAGCACATTTCATTTGAGAAGACAATCAGTTTGTAGTGTCAAGTACAGTGAGAGACACCTTTCAAACCTTGCCTTTACAGAGCATTGTGAATGGAGCAATGCGATATCAGTGCAGAACCCACCTAGTTAGCGGCTGCTCTGTTTGTTTTTTAACCTCTTTTTTTTAAATTTTGTCTTTTGTCCCGCTTCTCTCTTCCTTTCCTGACCTCTTTGAGAGTATGAAAATTCTGCCACTAGAAGAAGAGGCATTCCTAGAACTGTGCACAGCGCACAGTTAGATACTTTAACATGTGCCTTGTTATTTCAGTACTGAGGAATAATCCTGCCATCCAAAAACAAAGCCGTGTGTGTGTGTGTGTGTGTGTGTGTGCGTGTGAGTGCATATGTGCAAGAGTGAGTGTATGCATATGTGTGCGAGAGAGTGAGGAAAAGAGAGTTGAGATGAGTTAGAGTAAAAAGTCAGGTGTATATTTTTATGTATTTACAGATTAAATAAACTCCTAAAATAAAACACCTGAAAAAGCCAATACAACTGAAATCTCAGTTCAAGCCATTTGCTTTAACAATTTAATCTGATGTGTCTGAGAAAAAAAACCTGTCCACAATTTGTGGTACGTCTTTATTTTTAATTTCTATTGACTGTTTTTTTCTCTGCAAAAGGTTTAAAAATTAATTTAACGGGATATTGTTTGCAAATATAGGCAAAGCAACAATGGATTTTAAAATACATTTTAATTACAGTAATTAAATATGATTTGGTAATGGGAAAACAGGTTTATTAGTTGTGTGTATGAATGGGAATGGGAAGGTGGTCTTTGTGATGAAATCATTCCGGAACATTGTGACCGGAGCCGCACGCGTGGCCGAATCGTCTGCTGCATTTCCACGAGCAGCAGGGAATATATTGCTGGCTTCTCAGCGCACCGCAATTCCCTACTGATAAGAAAATTCAGGAGCTCCCCCAGTCCGCTAACTATTGTGTCCCACAGGCATGGTGTCTCTGAAATTGTCTCAGGCTTTTTTTTTTTTAACTTGCAGGGATTTGAACCCCATTTTCCTGAAACGCGTCTTTTTTTTTCTTTCCTTTTTCATACTGATGAGCTGAGCTCCCTCCATGGCAGGGGCTGTGAGCTCAGCCACATTCCTCTGAACGGCCTGAAAGGTCTCGGCTTCTCTAAATGCTGCAGGAAACGCACACAATGTCACTGGGTTTGGGGTTCACAGATCACATCTGCACTGATACACCTCCACGCCATTCGAGCTGTGCCAAACATGCACGTCAACAAAGTCCTGTGCAGAGCGCTCCATCAGAATTCCTGCAGGATTCTCTCCTTCTCGTGAAAAACTCACTAATATCAGGTTTAGTATTCAAACAACATGTTTTCTAACAACATGTCAAGCACTGAACAAAGCATCTTAATAGGATAAGTTTTTTCCCCCTCCAGTGAATTTAATTCTTTGTTATCATTCATATACAAAGGCATTCATAGGAAGTTACAGCAGTAGTGAGATTGTAATATTTAACACTGTCTATCAATTAAAGAAAACCTGTTACTGCAAGGTGTCTGTGCTCCACAACATGGGTGCAGACGCATCACGGTTCACTGAACTGAGCGATAAGGAAAACCAGACTTCTGCGATGATGAAGTCTGTGCTTTACGACATTGACACAAATTCATTTTAGTCCATGCTGCCAACATGTGCCTGCAAACATATTTTAGCCAAACCGCACATTGCATTCAGTTGATTGCTTAGAGAAACAAATGTCAATAAGCCAACAGCCATACAAATTAGTATGTCCTCTGGAAGGCCTCAAAGCAATCTGAAGACACTGAGCTTCAGGATGTGAGAGAATGAGAGAGAGAGAGAGAGAGAGAGAGAGAGAGAGAGAGAGAGACAGACAAAACGTCTTCCCTCTTGCTGCAGGCTTATCCAGTCTACACAAAACAGGCTTTGCAGTCAGTAAGCAAAATACACTGTGTTTTTATTATACAAATAAAAAAAATTAAGTGTTCGTAATGTACAGTGTGAAAGTTAATGTCTTAAAACACAGACTACTTAAAAATGGATGTTGAATGGCGAAAGAAACTCACTTGTGTTGCCGCTATGAAAGAACACAGATGCACAGTATATACCCATCAAGGAAACACACACGCAAATAAAAGTGAAATTCAGCCTGTGTCAAAACACTGCTTTTCAATGTCGTCCCAGGATAAGAAAAAGAAAGAAAACACAATGTGTTTTTAACTTTTGTTTAGAAAGCTCTACCCACTTAATTTATTCTTCTGGAATATGCAGTTTTTAAAAGACATGCATTCGATTTCCACACAACTCCGCAATGGTTTTGATGACAAAAAAATGAAAGGTTTCAAAGAGCTCTTGCCGAAACGCATGAATGCTGGGACATTTTAAATGTATTTTAATTGGGAGAGCTACCTGTGTTCCAGTTCATCCTTAGGGACTGACATACATTTTCATATAAGGATTTATCATGATCAAAAAGCTTGCATTTCTGCACACTTCAGTCAACATGATTTCTACCAGCTGAATAATGAACATGATTACTGCCACTTCATTATTATCTGCATTCTGAGACTCATATTGAAGGAGCAGGTTCAGTGTATGTGCACACACACACACACACACACACACACGTGCATGTACACGCGCACGCAGATGTGCACGCACACACACACAGGTTCACACGCACACATATATGGACAGAGATATACACACGGACACACAAACACAGACAGAAACACATGGAGAACACAAGTACAAGCACACAGACACAAACACAAACACACACACACACACACACACACACACACACACACACACACACACACACACACACACACACACCCACATTAACACATGACACATGACACATGACAAATCTTACGTCAGGTGAGATAAGTTGCATTTTGTTAAACACGTAGAGCATTAAAGAGGTGTGTAAAACACATACACCTGGTGCCGTTTCAACACTGAGCAGCACTGAGATTGGCAGCTTCAGTAAACAGAGGCAGTCTCTGTCTCTCTCTCTCTCTCTCTCTCTCTCTCTCCCTCTCACTCTCTCTCAGTAATTTGGGCAGAGCGGTCGGGTCCAGTCCTCTGTCCGAACACTGATTTAATTGCCCTGACTCCCTCCAGGGTGACAGTCCCCTCCTTCAGGTCACGCGCCCGCATCAGAGGAGCAGCTTGGGGAGGGAGGGGTGAGGACCAGCCTGCGGTTTTGATGGGACCCCCTCCACCCCCTCCCCAACCCCTCACCCCTGAGGAGGACCGGGTACCCCCACAGGTCAGCCACCTTCAGTCCAAACTGGAACAACAGCAGCACTGCAGTCAGTAAGGCTGCTCCTAACAGTGGCACACCGCTAGTTTGATGTAATTTCAAGTACAATAGCTAAACTACCATGTAGACACTATCCCCTCTTTACTCCGAGATCCTGGAATTATGAAGTTATTAATAAGATTAAACGGGCGCGAATTCTTTAAGACCCCCTCTTTTCCTGCTTTAATAGCCTCTAATCCGCGACGCCGCCCTGAATACAGCGCAACTTAAGCACGCTCCGCCAGGCAGGGCTGATTGCTGCCGCCGTCGATATGTGTCAATAGCCGCTCTTCTTTTTCATTAGCGGATCTCACTCAGGACCCGGCCTGCGATGCGTCCGAGCTTCACTCCGCAAGGTGCCCCGCGATGCAAAAACAGAGACTGTATCACAGTGACAGAGTTCTAATAGAGGAAACCGCGGAATGCACCTTCGGAATCATGCAGGGTTAGCATTCCGTTCCCAAACAAAGCTCCAGAGCCTTAGATTAACTCAGAAACCTCTCTCCTCTCAATTGCGCACATCACTGTGAACACAGCCCTCACCTCTTTTTTTTTCCCTTTTTTTGTGCGTGAAATGTTAAAGAAGATGGTGACCCTTTTGGTCACAGGCTGTTGACATCTGCCTAGGAATTACCAGCGTCTGCCTGCCGCTGCATCAATCACGGCAGTCAATAGGGTAGGGCAAGTTCATTTAGGTCACATGTCAGCCGTCTGCGCCCAGAAAATGCAGTCAATGCTGCCACCGCTCCAGTTGTTTAAAATCAACTTGTCAAAATTGGGGCCTTAATAAATTCAGGACGGGGGGGGTCACTTTTTTTATTCACGTGTTGGTCAGCGTTCGCAAATCACAAACTTAGAGCAACGGGTTTCTTTATGCACCCAGGTAAACACCATCCCGTCTGTGATGTCTGGCGTTCACACTGATATACGCACTGTAAAAACAGTGCTTCAGTTTTGTGTGTGTATGTACAAACATTATGATTTATCATAACAGTTTGAGTTTATATATATATTTACAGCTTATGTACATGCATATTTTTGTGCTTCATGTCTTCAGTTTTGTGTGAAATGTGCAGATGAATAGATATCTTTAAAAATGATGTTTTCATTAAAAATAAACATATAATATGGAACCAAACAGCTTCCATAGATGTACACTGACAGAATGATACAAAAGAGAAATAAATTATATAAATCATAGAAATAAATATATATAAGTAATCACGAACATTTTTACATGAGTTTGTATAGAAGAACAGCTATAACCTTCAAGCTGTCATCAAACTGAATATGTATATATGCACATACACATATATAAAATTATGACAAAAACTGTGATTAAAAATACAAAACAATACAGAAAAATACAAACACAAAGTGCAAAGCTCCTCAGTAATGTGTGTGTGTGTGTGTGTGTGTGTGTGTGTGTGTGTGTTTTGCACAATTTCAGATGTCTATGTAATGTTGTGCTTCCCCTGGTGGCTGATTCACACACACACACACACACACACACACACACACACACACACACACACACACGCACACTCACACGCACTCACACAGACACACCCCCACACACACACCCCCACACATGCAGATACACCCCACCCCCACACACACACACACACACAATCACACATGCATGCACACACGCACACACACATGCTAATGCACACACACACACACACACAAACACACATGCATGCACATACACACACACACACACACACACACACACACACGCACACACTCACGCACACACACCTAAAATACCGTCCCTGTGAAAAATATACACTCTCATCATATCCTCACTTCCTGACGAACATGCAAAGATCAGAAAGATCTCTTCGTGCCATTCATCTACGTATCCGATTCGGATTCAATATCAGAATAATGTATGAAAACACACAGCACACACAGTGAATATGAGCGCAGACACGCTGTACTGAGACGGGGAAGAGAGCAGGGACACACAGCCAGGACTCCAGCCCCGGCTCCGCCTGCAGTTCCACAGCGGACAACAGAGGGAGCTACTGGCTGCGATGTGGCCGTCGAGCAGGATCAGTGTGGGGTGCAGGACTGTGCTCAGTGGGGCCAGGTGCTCTCCGAGCTCCACCGCCAGCCTCACACACACACACACACACACACACACACACACACACACACACACACACACGCACACACACACACACACGCACACACGCACACCTTCATCCTCCATTCATTATCTGTTAGGCAAATCTGCCTGCCTCTAGCTGTGGCATCAGCACGCTCTGACACCATCACCGTGCGATCGGCACGCCGCAACCAGCTCAATCCAAGTGCACCATGGGATACTTCAGATGGAGCTGAAGCACCGGTCTGATTTCATCTCATCTCTTTCCAGCCAGTGTTTTTATTTTATCAAAAACTGTACAATGACCACCCACACAAACGCACATGCTTAAATATATATATGTACACACACACACACACAGATGCACATTTGCATGGACATCCACACATATGCATGGACATTCACAAACAGAAACACAAACACATACACACAAAAACACAAGCAACTACTCATACCCAAAGAGAAATATTCCCCTGGAAAAAAAAGGTTCTGCTTAAACAACTACCACCACTGCATTCCCACTTCCCTGAGCAGGAAACTCTGGCCAACAAACCACTGTTATAAGAGGAAATAACACAAGGTTACAGTGGCTGGAAATGAGCGAGTGGCTAAGTAATCTAATGGTCTATCAGCAGGTACAATTGTCACATGAAGGAAAGTGCCAATTTCAAAGGCCCCCTGCTCGGCGTTGTGATAACAGGCTCTTTGGGTTTGGGGGGGAGGGGGCGCTGCCATTTGATGGCAGCTAACCTTTCTTTGATTCAGTTGCTGCCGCCACGATGTGCCTCACACAGCCTCCAGTGTGGGGACCGGGCTGGGGTGAGGGACCGGGCTGGGGTGAGGGGACCGGGGCGGGGTGTGGGGGACCGGGCTGGGGTGAGGGGACCGGGGCGGGGTGTGGGGAACGGGGCTGGGGTGAGGGGACCGGGGCGGGGTGTGGGGAACCGGGCTGGGGTGAGGGGACCGGGGCGGGGTGAGGGGACCGGGGCGGGGTGTGGGGACGGGGCTGGGGTGAGGGACCGGGGCGGAGTGTGGGGAACCGGGCTGGGGTGGGGGACCGGGCTGGGGTGGGGGACTGGGGCGGGGTGTGGGGACCGGGCAGGGTGTGGGGACCGGGCTGGGGTGAGGGGACCGGGCTGGGGTGAGGGGACCGGGCGGGGTGTGGGGACCGGGCTGGGGTGAGGGGACCGGGCGGGGTGTGGGGAACGGCTCAATCGCTTGGCTCTGCCTTCAAGCCCCTGCGTCCAGGGCCAGAGAGGAAAACGGGAGGGGACCCGCAGAGAGAGATGCATATAGTACTGAAAGCACACACTCAGGCACACACACATGCGCGCGCGCACACACACACACACACCTGCATGCACACAGACAAAGCAGAAAAGACCCTGTGCATTCGCTGTGGAGTTAGGTAATTACAGTTCCTGATATGTGATACACATTAGTGCATTAGGAACAGGTATTTGCAAATCGCTTTGGTTGGAAAGAAGGAGACCCCTCTAATCCTTATCTGAGGTTGCAATTAAGACTTCACAGCCCTAGATATCTGTAATAAACCCTGCTCTACCTCCCCCTTCCTTTCCTACAGTAGCAGAGTAAAATTAGCCTTCAAACATAGCTCCTGACGTCCAACGGACCCAGCAGATATTTACATAAATCTACAGTATTCCCCCATCACACTCACTGGAGACATTTACCTACACATTGCACAGAAGCCATACAGGAAGGACTGTTAAACACCAGGGCTCCCGCTCTTTACCCAATGAGAGATAAGGAGGGTAAATATTAGAAAAGGCCTCAGATGCAATGAATTATGTGACTTTCCTCCTGCTCAGCCTGCTCATGGCCTGCGTCATGATTCCACAAACAGAAGACTGCATGAGATTCACTAACAGCGGTCTTACAGAGAGAGAGAGAGCAGCACAGCTTGGCTTCAGGATGCTGAACATGCTTGCAGCTTGTATTGAGGGATATAATTCCCCTAAAAGAGATAGCTATCCACATTTTGGCAACAAGCATTGGTCTGAAGTTGTCAGCTGAGTAAATCTGTTCAGTGTATGATCATACTACTAGGCGTGACAATATGCAACATAAGCTTTTCTACAGAATACAGTACTGTTCTCACGGACAAGGTCTAAGCGACTTAAGGAAGATGATATATGTACTTTTGTAATTCAAGACAATTACTGCTATAGTCACACTATAGAGAGAAATTTTAGCAGGCACTTATCCCCACACATATTTCTGTGTAGAGATTTATTGTTGAATCACAGCCTAACTGAAACATGATCACTAAGTGAAGAACATGTCTCCATGGATAATGCAGTGTAAAACGTATGAATTATGCATATTTCAAATTGCACTGAGAATGCAAAGGAAAGGGAGGATTCTGCTGGTTCCTCTTACAACACGGGCTTGCTGGAATGTTCTCTTACATTTCAGACTAATGCCGATGACTAATGCTAACGTGAACTATTAAAGCAATAAAACACCAGGGGGTGTGTGTTATTGTAATTATTAGCATGACAGTGAAGCTCGATAGGTTTGAGGAGAAACCTCTGTGTCACAGCATTCTGCACAAGAACTCATTCATAGGAGGTTTTCTGTGGTCTAAACTAATTAGTTATGACAAGTGTGTCATCTCATGGCGTGGTAGGCTTTTTTTCGCTTTTGGAACTGTATTTATACTGTGGTCCTGCTATGATCTTTAGTCTGATTGGGCCTATATTCACTGTAACCTTGCTAAGTAGTTACCAAAATGTTACTGTGACTGAATTGACGTGTTGCTTACCCCTTTCAAGCACGGCAGTGTTAAAATGTAATGCACTGTAATAAAATGAATATATTCTTTATTTATAAAATGAGCTGGCTGTATTAATATGAGGGTAAATCCTTAAGATTTTAAATAAGGAGCAAACAAAGATGCTTGCAGGAAGTGGTATTGCTTGACTAGCATATGGAGGGCACTGAAAGTGTTGCTTGAAGCACTGTTCAATTTACTAGCTAGCTACACAAAACATTGCCACCACTTTTTGAGACCAGGGCTTTTGGAGACACTACCTGCATTTACTGCAATGTGGATCTATGAGGCTTCCAGCTCTCTGGATTGGAGACGGCATAAATGGCCGCTTTGCCTGCTTTTGTTCTTGCCTCAGCCTCACGCACTGTGAGCTGGGTCTGGATCGTCTGCAGTAACTTTGCCAGAAACAGGATATTAATATTTTGCTCTCTCGAACCAATACCTAGCCACGCAACTAGCTGGAAAAGTGGTTGGAGACGCTTTCCGACCGTTCTACCTGCGCCAGCTATTTCACAGTATGGTGTGCTGTCTACAACTAGCGCTCTTTTAGACTATAGGTAATGTTTGTCAAATACAGGTCGTCATAGTCACGCCGATCTTCCCTTTCAAATGACAGTGTTAAAGTAGCCTATAAAATAAACAATTATTCCCTATTGCTAGACACAACCTCATTTCGAGAAAAAGGCTCTCATTTTGGATAAACTCCCCCAAACTTGCATCCTTCACATAGGAGCTTCAATCAGTAGTAACAGAGGCGTACAGCTCTGTGCGGAAGCACTTCATATGGGTTTATTACATACAGAACACATCTCAAGTCTGAATCAGGCCCTTCAGTGAAGCAGCAATAATAATGGGTAGAATTGCACAATTTCAGCTGCTATTGCCTAACTACACAAGGCACTGTTACTTTGTATCTCAGTGAATAACAGCCAGTTTATTTGTTATCGATTGTGGATTAAAATGTAATTTGGCAATTTCAGTAACACACTGCTGGAATGTTCAAACCCTACTGTTATTGTAAGTAACAACACAATAGAAATGCCAAGTTGACCAATCAGATTGAATGGTTAGGACTATCCGTTGTGTAAGAGTTTCATATTACAGCTTCATCCGATTTCATTTACAGTTTGTCCAGCTATATATTTAATAGCAAACAAAGGACTGGAAGACTGTTGCCAAGCTCTCTCTCCCACTGGTTTCACCTGTGTGCCTGACAAGACTACAAGGAGCCACAGCCTCTTTCATTTCCTCACCAGCCTTGAGAACCTGCCTTGACCCAAATGTCCAAGGAAACTAAAACATCCCCAGTCACCAGACAGAAAAAAAACGTACTGTACTTGCTGGATGTAAGGGACAGTACAGCTGTGTAAAAGAGCAGTCATGCATGAGAGGAATGTTTCTGTGGAAGGACAGAATGCACTGTGGTGATAATGTTATGTAAGGACATCTGAGTGGTACGGGGACAGCAGACCTGCATTCTCAACATTCTCCTTCCCTCGGATCTGAACGCTGCCAACTTTCCACCCGCTCCCACCTTGTCCTGGACCCGCTAAACCACAGACAGCTTGTACCCCTCCTCCTTTACTCCAGAGGTTCTGCGGGCAGAGGCGTGTGGATTATATATATATATGTGTGTGTGTGTGTGTGTGTGTGTGTGTGTGTGTGTGAGGGAGAGAGAGAGAGAGAGAGAGAGAGAGAGAGAGACATATTGTACATAACAGTACATTTTATGTCCACACCTACAGAGGTGGTTCTCATGCGTCTAACATGATTATGACCATAACGCTGCGTAGGGTTAGAGGAGTGGAATTCTCCTGAAGGTAGGGGCTGGAGCCAGGGTCGGTTCACAGAGTCTGTCAGTGTCGGGGTGAGTGCGGCGGGGGAGGCGGGCCTGACCCCAGCGTGGGCGGACAGACAGGCTAGGGGGGCGTGTGGGGTGGTGGGGGGATGGGGGCGGCAGGGGCGTGTGCTGGGCCGGTCACAGCAGCCTCAGGCCTGGTCACTAGGTCTCCTCTCTCAGTGACACATCACCTGGACATCACCACACTGCTGGCCTCACACAGCCTCCATACACGCAAAAGCAGACGCTTCGCCGACGCAGCACTGAACGCTACAGCCATGCTTTGTCCACGTATTTACCCACTTCTTTTCACAGCGCTCAACCAACAGTGCTCAACTACCAATCTCAAAGAAAGCAAAACTCTCACTGTCATTTCAGTCTTAAAGTAGCGTCACTGTTAGTTTAGTTTGCATGAAATATTCCAATACTTCCAAACACAGCCGACCGTCCATGAAGCAGAGTAAATGGATCCACAAGAGACTTCTCTCCTCAGACATCCCCAAACCTCAAAATGAAGCCTCCGAACCTGAAACAAGCCAACTAGCACGTAATTTTTAGATATAATATACTATTAAATACTTTTAATACTTATATAACATACATACATCTGAAAATACAACATGGAAGAATGGAATATAATTGGACTACATGCTTGATACATTCCTTGTTTACCTTGTTTGCGAGGGCATATATATTTTTATATTACACAGTACCCATTCCTACATTAGGATAATTACCAAGGTGATTCCGGTTAAGCTCTGAAACAGCCGTATCTCAGCTGGGGTTCAGAACTACACCCTTCTGGTCATGCGTGCAGTTCCACAGCTACATGTTCACACTGCTGCCAGCTGCATGCTTCTTCCTAATATTGCCATGATTCTCATATTAGGGTGTTTCTGTGCTGCTCATCCATCACAGTCCTGACTTCAGCTTTATAATAGGTACCTCTGACGTGTGTTACCGTACAGATATTTTGGGCAATTGTGGTCAAGCGTGAAAAAAAAATTCATTTCGCAGGCGCAACAGTAGCAAACTAAAAAAGGCAGTGATGCGCTGTGTCTTAATCTCTTGTATGTTTTGTCTCTCCATCCCTGGCTCGCTGTAGCAGAAATCCCCAGGTAGCAAACAAAGTGGTAATTGTCTCCTCAAAAAAAAAAGGGAAGTGGGGGGGAGGGTCAGCTCCATCCGGACTTCCCCACATCTTCATACGGCTCCTTCAGAGCGGTGGACGGGGGTGGAATTAGAATGAGGCCAAAGCCGCCGGGGGGGGGGCGGTGGGGGGTTGGCGGGGGGTTGGGCTCTTTGGGGCCGATCCTCCCAGCCGCGCTAAACATCGGCACGAGAGCCTCGGCACAGCGCACCTCATTCAGGAGACGGCAACAAAAAACGTGCAGAGAAAAACGTGCGGAGAGTGGCCGTCTCCGTGGACGCCTGGGGACACCCCACAAACGCCTTCGACGGGCCACTGAGAGAGCTGCGCTTTGTAATAAAGAAAAAAATAACTCAAACACCTGGAGGAAAAAAAAATAAAACAAGAGCACAAAGCCAAGAAAAAGAATCCAAAACAAAGGAGTGGGAAGTTGTATTTCGGATAGCGCTGGATTGTGTTTGTTTCATTTTTATAGAGATTCGTTTCAGCATGGGACTCCCCGACCACTTCAGCAGGAAGAATAAAAGAAACCATTTATCCACTTAGAAAACTATTAATGCACAGTGTCACATTCGCCTCCTCATTTCCTCAGCGGAAATCTCATTGAGGCTCTTCCACTGTGAGGGAGTCTGTGTGGAATCCTCAACACAAAACCACGCTACCCAGAATGCATCTGTCCGCAAACTGCAAACATGCCTCCGCATCGTCAAGTCTCAAACTAAGTCTTAGGCTCCAACTTTAATGAACTGAATGTTTCCCAAGTCTCAGCAAGATGCCATTTATCCTATCTGAAGCAGTTCTTAAACATGGCGAGAGGTAAAAAAAAAAAAAAAACACCACAATTCCCCATGTCATCTTTGAAAGCGCTGGGTTTGGAAATCTCTCTCGGGCGCGTGGCTTTCAGCGGAGGGGGAAGTGCATGAATGCTGTTTTGAAATGCCGAACCCCCACCATTACCGCCGGCCTGTGTAAAACGCAGGGGCCGGGGAGACCGCCCGTCGGGACGGTTTACTCGGCTGATAAATCCGCTGGAGTGTGTCAGCTTGTTGAAGGAGCACAAACACACTCACCTTCCTTTATCACTAATATGCACCTTGAGAGCCGGCGCACTTTATGATAAACTGCAGTGTGCTCCTGGAGCAGGGAGCTCAGGTGACAGTGGGGAGACGCATTCATGGGTGCAGGTGCCGGGGCAGAGACACTCATCTCTATTCTGCGGGTCACAGTGAACGGCCAAACTCAATCTGTGCACTAGGTCATGCGCCTGTTGTGCAGGCAGCCAATTCTACTGTGCTCTCTACCATTCAAGGGTTGAATAGCAACAACACACACAGTAAAATACTTGTGTTTGTTACACCACTCAATTTGACTTGAGATCCCTCTCTCTCTCTGCAAAGCATTCATATAAATGAGGTCTAAAACAGACAACAGACAGGACACAAGAAGATTAAAGTTTCATCAGAAACTTTTCATGCAAAATCATGTGTTTAATGTATTCAGGTGTTTTGTTGGGCACGTCACTGTATTGTAAAGTAGGATTATATGCAGGCAGGCCTCCCAGATTACATATAACTAAACTTCACAAGTTCCAGTAGCTCATATCAAAGCACTACCTGCAGCATTAATGAGATGAAAAACAGTGTGCATAAAAACACAGCACACCAACAAACCGCACGCCAATGCACTGCACGCCAACAAAGCACTCGCCAACGCACTGCACACCACCAAACCGCACAAAATGCACACGCCAATGCAAACAAACACTGCACTGCACGCCAACAAACCACCAACAAAGCACGCACACCACCAAACCGCACGCACAACGCACTGCACACCAACAAACCGCACACCAACACAGTGTCAGTTCAGGTAGCATAAGTCATACGTTTCAGTCAGATATTACAAAAATTCTGTCAACTACTGTAAAAGCTAAATAATAAAACATAAGTAACTACTTCCATATATTACGGGAATTACATGATTTACACCTGAATGTTTTCCACTCAGCCAGGTGAACTCCATTAAAATGTAAAGGCAGAAGAGCACAGATGTTAGGTAGATGGTATCTGTGCAGCCAGCCTCCTGACGGAAGCAGGGATCACAGCGCATGCAACTGTGTACCCTGCTGTCTGAGCAAAGCTCCTCTTTCCAGGCCAACAGACCACCGTTACCCAGCCCTAAGCTCCAGTTATGTCCTCTCGTTCAAAACTAATCCCCCAGCCTCTCTTTCTCTTCCCCTTCTCAGGTTTGATAACAAATATTCTCTCACCTAAATTAGAAATGTGAAGTAATTATACCGGCGGCCCTCCTACGGGTTATTCATGGGACTCACGAGTTGTAAAAGAGCTTTCTTTATATAAATAGGTTACTTCAGAGGGTGACTTTAATTATGTTGGTTTCAAACAGAACATGAGTACGGTATTCCAGCGGGATTAAGCATCTGCGGCTCTTTGTTAACAGAGCGCAAATGTATGCCAGAGCAGAGCGTCTGCCACAGCTCAACGTTCAATTTATTCACATACAGAACAACCACCAGTGAATTATTCCACTAATAACAAAGATTGCAAGTAGCGGGGAAAAAAATCTACATAGAAAAAAAAAGAGAAAAGATTTGCTGTTGTGAGGTTTTCAAGGACAACAAAATGAAGTTTATCTATTGAACACAGGGAGCCGGGCTGTGTGCAATGCTCTTGGGTGCCCGGTCTCTTGGTCTGGTGGGGGCGATTTGGGACAGCATTGTCAGGCGGAACTCGAGAGGACTGGCAGGTCAGGAAGCACACACTCCAGGTTTTGTTCCACTGCCAGCGGCTCCGTGTTCCAGCACATTCTAGATGGCAAAATAATGGTTTGTCTGGCATGAGATCAGTCAGCGTCTCTCCACCTGTAACCCAGGTGTCTCCCGGCCAAGAGGAGGGTTTTGGGATGATTAGCACTGGGGGGGAGAGCCGGCTGTCAGTGTATGTGAACAGAGGTGAAGATGGGGATCTCCAGGTCAGTGAGGACTGACTCACCACTTCACAGGCTTCCTTTCGGAAGTACAGTATTATGATGCAATAGTAGCATGCTACCTAAAACAATACTGTCAACAAATAACATCACGCAGACGATGTAATAATGTGTTCGTGAATGACACAATAATTCTATTGGCCTTTTCTCAGTAAATTGAAATAATACATCCACACCAGTAAAGCTGAATGTTTCTAATGCGCAAACCCTCTCTGATAAAAGTTCAAATCGTGATATCTCATACAACATGCGCATAAGAATAATCTGTCCTTCTAATGATCTGAAAGTGTAATCATTTAAAGGCAAAATTTGTTCGTTTTGACACCCTCTTACGAGACAGTAATAAAAGAGATTTGCATCTTAATACAGTAATATCTGTAAAACACCAATATTACTAGGGGAAAGATGGCTACCCATGGTGCACCACTGTCTCACAATAATAAATAAACATAACTCCGCTACGGGACTGGGGGAAATTTATAGTTGGGTCATTGATTGCTTTGCTGGACATGATGGCTGTAAATTGCATGCCATTTGGTGAACAGGAGTAGTTAGAGGCACACAAATAATTGTTTTGGGTGGTGCTGATTGAAACATAATTCCAATAAGGTCTAAGAATGTGACAACGTTTCCAAACTGTGCAGTTTTAATTTTGAAACTAATACTAATTAGAATGTGTGTCATGTGAATTTTAATGCACTCAGATTTCTCAAATAACTAATGTCTACAAGAACAAATAACAAAGCAATGGCTGAATCAGACATTTTTTTCACCTTGTCCTCAAAATATTTAAATCTTACAGCGGAAGATTTTGTAAACAATCTTTCTAATAAACAATCACAATAAATAATTCTATAAACAATCATTTATGATCCATGGTTTAAGAGTTGTGATAACCACAGTAATGGTTTTCATCTCACCACAACTTGACCTTTTAAAAATTTTTAACAGAATTCACACATACATATCACAGCAGTTTTTTTTTGCTTGAAAGGAATCTTTTACGGCTTACGAGACTGACTGGCACCATGGAAGCTTTGTGGCGGCTGATATCTTCACAAATGCTCTGTTTACAGTTCAGTAACTGAACACAGATAGCAGGATAAGAGGGCTTCCCACTTTAGATATGAAAGAGCACTTTAATTCTCTACATCCAAACCTGAGCTGTGCTTTAGGTGTTTGGACCACTCCTCCTGCCATGGCAACAGTATGCCATATCTGTGCCCAGTCCTTATAGATGCACAGCTTGGACATCTCCGATCCACACACTGCAGTTCTGAGAAGGAAATTTCTGTTTTTTTTTTTTTTTTTTTACTGGATAGATTGTTTGGTCCACAGAGCACCTCAGCGTGTTTGACAATTTAGATAAAGTTTAAATAATACTGCACCATGGTGTCACCACACTTCCTGAGAGGTTCCATCTGGCACGGTGCTGTGCACGGGCCCTTTTAGCCTGTGTCACATGCACAGTATTGCATTAAGCAAGGCTAACACACAGCTGGCTAACGCACAACCGACAGCACTGGTATTACCGAGCAGCCCTGGCGTGGTCATCCGTTTGTGTCTTAAGCAAAAGCACATCTGTTTCTCCCTGCTGTTAGGTAAAACCCCAAATGGACTTTCATCTGGATTAGGTTCAGATTCGCATGCAGCCTCCGCTGTTCCTCCCTCCCTGGCTCTGTCTGTAGCTGGGTAATGTAAGATTAGACGGCCACTCATTCGCCTAGCATGCTCCTGTCCTTAAGCTGTGAACAAGAGAAAAAAAAATCATCCACAATTTTTCATTATATTACATACCATTATGTTAGTTTTGTAAACCGTGTAGTATGTCTGGGTATCTGGGTACAGATGCAGAAGCACTCTCTATCACTGAGAATAACCTGCGTGGTGAGCATGGATACACACAGGGAGGATAATCACAGCACGCTGTACCTGACAGCAGATAAAGGTGAGCTGTTATTAGCAGGACTGCAGATACACAATGTCACAAACAAAATAACATCACAACATCGGTCACCAGCAGGGATGCAACTTAAATCTCAGATAGAGCTGTCAGGAAGCGTGCCACAGTGGACTGTGGATCACAATGGTCACCTCTGCTGCTTAGCACAGGGATCTGTGGTAAAATCCTGTGCTACTGTGCTGTCCTAATGCATATTTTGCATTTAGGTAAGGAGTGATCATTTGCATTCAGGATTGCACTTATAAGCAATAGATTACACAAGAATTTGAAGGGTGAAATTTTTATTTTCATTACACTATATTTCAGGATGGTTCTTTTATGGGGAAATGAAATGTAGTATTTCCTTTTTTTTCAATTTTTATCAGTCACTGGAGAAGCCAAAATAATTTACTGACAATCAACAAGCAAGCATTATAAAATCTAAGGTGTGCCAATCCTCTACTCTGAGGTAAAATAATGCTAGATGTCCTCTGTAGCATTCTCATGCTTGATAGCAGCTTTGAATATTTTTTATATGAGACAGGAAAATTCAACAAAAATGTGTATTAGTATATTATAAGCATAAGACTTCTCATGGTAGCAGGGAAGCAGCATGAGGACACCTGCTCTTAACTGTTCTCTTCAAAGAATGTTTTGGGCAGATGGAGGAAAGATAAGCAGGTGCTGTGTTCTGACCTTGTTAGCGTGGGGGCTAACCTGGATACAGTTACCAGTGCTGTGCTTTCAGCTGTTTTTGCAGGACACCGAAAGAGATGGGGGAGTTTTTCCCACTGCTTGTACCCTCCGCTGCCCACTGCAGAACATGGCTTTAGTGCTCAGCTCTCTTCTGGCCTGGGATTAGAGAAGGGACAACTCTGCTACGGACAGCATTGACGAATTAGAGCACAAGGACTGGTCATCATACTGCACTCCTGAATTGGAACCCACTGATTGGACAGACAAGGTGTGAGGGTCACGGATGAGACCCTAGGGCTAGTCAATGCAGCTGTTCATTGGAATATGCAGGTTGTGTGTATGTATGCAATGCAATGTGAGCGCATCCGCATGTTAAATCAGCTGACACTCCAGCAGTCGCTGTCTGCTTTCTGTTCAGCGCCGCTCTCGCCCGTGCGGCTCACTCTGCTTGCACTGAAGTGACCCGTCACGACGCAGACACGCCACGTTCCGTCCGCGGGCGCATGACCGGGGACGGCGTAGCGGCTGTTGCCAGGAGCAACATTTGGTTCACTTAACCACAGCACGCGTCTTGCGTTTCTCCATTTCAGATAACGCCACTCTGAGAGAGATTTTCCTGGAGAGATACAGGCACGCTAGTACAGTAGCTTTCCAGGCGAACGGTGCGTGATACAGCCGCCGACAGAGATATGCCAGAAAACCTGGCATGATTTAAGCGTTCTTGGGAACCGGAGCTCCCAGTTTTGGTAATAGTTACCATATATTTTCCCTGTGCGCCTGAATATGGCTGGAATATAAATGAGAACCTTTGCAGCTTTTGTGAGATATATATGAATGGATTTTGCTCAGATTTATAGTGCAGTAATGCACTTTCTCACAGCAGAAAAACAATGGCAGCGACTTCATGCTCTCTGCATGCCCTATTTAGTGCGATTTACAAAACTCACATTTTCAGCAATGAATCCAAATAGTTATTATTATTATAATTATAATTATAGAAAATACATCAAAGTTGCTCTGTATGATATTATTTAATTACAAAGCAGCAGTCCCACAAAAATCCAAAAAATACACAATGCAGATCTTATCACAAACAATGTCTGTACATGCACACAAAAGTACCCAGCAAGTCCTGCAGTCACTAAGAGACAACTACTGTATCTGAGCACAAGTTCTGGGTGTATTTAGCTAGGTTCAAAGGCAGCCACAAAACTGACAGTTCACTGTATGAATGAGCTAAATGTGAACTCAGGGATCAGTGCATGAGGGAAGCAAGAATGAATATCTATTGACTGAAATGAAAAAGGAAAAAAAAACTCATCTGAAATTATCACAAGTCATTTTAAAGTGTTAAAGTGTAGGGGAATCTATGGCAAACATAAATTCACTGTACATGAGGCGTCGCATTTCCAGTATGAACACGTATGTTAAGAGCAACAAAGGGGGATAGGGATTTCTACATTCAAACCTAACAAAGAAATTGCATTGTTAAGCACTGTCAGCAATACTTAATGGACTATGGTTCTGTTGGAGGGAGAAACAGAGAGCAGACATTTCTGCTTGGCCAGGCACCGCAGTGGGTTAAACTTTTGCAGGGTTATGTCCTTAAGCTGCAGTACTTATCATGAACTATGACTAATTGAGATCATAATGAGAAGAGCCACTTAAACGAATTTCAGGGTTTCAGCATTCTGCATTAATATGCACCGTGCCAGCCACCTTGAGACTGGCAGAGGCAGACAGGGATAACAATGAGGTGTGAAAATGTGTGTTTGTGGCAGGCTGTCAGCTCCCGGATACTCTCAGACTGCTAGCTCCAGTAGCTCTTGGATACTCTCAGATGAGTGGCTCCTAGACACTCTCGGACTGTTAGCTCCTGTTAGCTCTTGGATTCTCTCAGGCTGTTAGCTCCTGGATGCTCTCAGACTTTCAGCTCCTTGATACTCTCATATTCTCATATGGCTCTGATGTAGCTGTAAATTGCCTGGCAACATTGTGGAAATGCAGGAAATTTAAAATCTCTTCTAAATACTACTTTCACAACGGACTCCTCAAGCACAGGATATAGGCCAGATTAAAATAATCTATCCAACGCAGTCGCAACATAATGCAAGGTGATTTTCTTTAAACTAAAACTGAAAAGAAAAATGTTCTAAATTATATTTGCGATGAGCAGTTAAGATAAGGTGAAAAGTAAAATAAATAAATAAAAAAGGCATTCAGAAAGATGAAGAAGTGCAGTGTTCATTTTCATGTGTTTCTGTAAGTAGATCTCAGGGGATCCCTTTAGTCTCTAGTCTTTAGACATGTGCTTCTGCTTCCTTTCCCATACAAATTGTGCCTCTTCTTCTACACATTCCTCCCCCTGCCAGCCAGGCAAGCCATTTCTCAAAACAAGGTGTGATACAATACTTTCACAACCGGTCTCATTTTTCTCTCAGAAATGTGCAAAACTTCAGTTTTTTTAAAGAACCTGAGCCATATGTGCTGGCCACAGACCTGGTTATTGAATGCCACACTATAATAATTACGATGAACTTGCTTTGCAGGTATCTTGTTGCATTGCTTGTGATGGATATTTTACCAATGCACCAAAGCATACAGCTAAAATTACATGCAATATCCCTACTACCAGGTCTGCTCAATGATACATCAGCAGTCTTCCACCTCAGACTATGACACACAGCTGTAATCCCCTGAGGGCAAAAACATGTATGAATTTTGCAAACCCGTTGCATAATTTGCTGTATGAGATCTGTATGTTGAAACAGACTGGGAGTCAACACCAGGCTGGTCTGAGATGTGGGGCTGAGATGATACTAATGAAGATGGCGTTACTGCGGCTGATTTATAAAGCTCAAAAATCAGCCTGACATCCTCCTGACGTGATAATTGTCATGACCCCCACCTACCTTCTCATGATGATAAGAAAAAAAAAACAAAAGCAGAAAACGGCTGGGAGCTCAGCGCTGGAGTGTCTGTCTAATACTGAGCGCTATCAATATTTCACCCAGGTGGAGCAGAGTGAAGAAAGGAAACATAAAAGGAGGAAAGAGGAGGGCAGAGAGAGGCCCGAACAGCTCCCTGGCTGCGGTCCAGGCCTGCCTGTGACTGACGCTCGCTTAACTGAGCAAAGATTTGCTCTGCTCGCACTGGCGGCCGCGGAGTGTGTTCGGCAGCGGTGACGGGGGCGCACCCCCTGAATCCTAACGCTCCCCCCCCTCACCTCCCCTCGCGGAGCGGGGTGCAGGAGACCGGAACACACACTCACGCTGCATGCTAACGCGGGCGAGCCTGGGACTGCACCATAATCCCGCCATTCTGCAACACCGCTAATCTGTAATTAGGGGATAAGAGGGCGAAGCTAAATACACCTATCTGCAAGCCGGCGAGGGGGGAGAGGGCCAGGGGAAGGGGGGAGAGGGGCAGAGGGCAGAGGGTGGAAAGAGGTAGTACAGTGGGGTGTGAGGGGAAACCCACCTTGCTCTTTATGAATGACTACTTTATACCGAAATTAATTTGGGAAAGCTATACTCCACCCAGAAATACAAGTTCTTCCAAAATGTTTTCTTGCCATTATAGTCATAATTAGAGCATTTTTTGGTTTGTTTTTGCCATAGTCATAATTACAAATGACTGGTTCTCAATGGTGATCAACCTGGTTGCACAGAAAGATCTCCTAGTATCCTTATAATGTTGAATCCTAATCAGTTCCCCTTTCTTGCAACTTAAATTCCTTACAAATGGATACATGTATTTAATTTGTCTGGGTATACTACTGCTACAATAGGTGTTTTGTATAAAAGCCTTCCAGCACTGTACAGAGAAGAGTTCCATTTCATGTTAGAGGATGGGAACTCAATAACTGTCTATTTTCATGTACGTCCTATGAACAAAGGTCACCACTACCTGAATAACATGCAAAAAATATATATATATTTTATAATATATACTTTTGAGTTTCATCAAATCTCATTTTCCATATACTGTTCCACTCTATGCTGAATAGTAGGTGCCATTTTTTTTAAATATTCAGCTGTCATCAATAAATACTTATTTTAACCATTTGTTTAAATGGGGTTGTTTATGTTAACTTCACCATTTTCCTTTTACTTAAAAGGTGAATGCCTTGGATAATTAGCTAATTTCATTATGTGCTCATCTACATAAGAATTTTGATGAACTGCATTCTTATGTTTCTAATTCAAGTGATTCCATCTTTATTGCCTCTTTGTGTTCATCTAAGACAAAGCAAAGAACTTTCTGTGCCATGCAGCTGTTTTCAGAAACCTCTGATATCTAGCACAGCTCTCACTATAATCACTAATTTTAGCATTAAGAATCAGATTAAAACAGACTTAAGGAATTTTACAGGAAATTATTAGAGATGATGTCCCTCTGCAGGGATGAGTGATGTTATGTGTGAGTGTGTCAGGTACAGGGCTACCTGCATTAAGAGAAAAACAACACGTAGTGAGAAGTCAGCTACACACATTCATTACAGCCACTGTCAGTAACACCTCTGACACATTATGTAATCTGGACTTAAAATCAATGACGCGTCCGAAACTATAACTGCCACTTCTAAAGAGCTTCGCTGGCAGTTTGCTTTAAGTAGAATTTCCACCACAGCTAAAGGGTACACAGGTTATTTGTAGAGTTAAGGGTTTTTTCTCTGAAAGCGTATATTCCATTAGTGTTCCATGCTCACTATACTGGCTGTAATGTACATACGCTAACATACATTTTTTTTTTTTTTTTTAATTGTGCTGCATTTTTTGTAACAAAGGACAAAAATGAATGACACTGTCTCTGGCTGAATAACTGATATTGGCAGATGAACAAGTCACCATAGTTCCCCGTATGGGACTGGTTTACTTACACTTAACTTCCACCTCCTGCAAAAGGAGTAGCATCTAACATGACACTAGTTAGGTCAAAGCAGGCAAAAACATCACTTTAATGGGCTATAAAGTGTGTATATGCATTAACACACAGCATTATCCGGCCTGTTGCTGGAAAACCACTGTGCTAATTTTCAGTAGAGCTGGCATCAAACTCAGCATTAAGGACCACCCCACCAATCTCTACAGAGGAGCACCTTCCTCCAAAGACAAACACTTTCCAATTACTCTAATTAATGTGAAACAAAGAAGCGCATGTCCACTTAGCAAATTGATTATCCCGCCCATCGATGAGGGCCTGCGCAGGCCTCGCCTTGTAAACAGCTGCTAATTTCAGCAGATGATTGGAGGTGTCCGTGTTTCTGCGGGCCGATTACCTCCTGACTCGGGTCATGGCCGGCAGGACAGATAATTAGCATGTGTTTAGGAAGCCTGCTTACTGCCCGTATGCTCATTAGCTGCGTGTCGTCACGCTATGGAAAACAGGGTGGAAAGTTCACATTCGGGGGAAGTTTCATCGCGAGACAATGGGCCGCGGTCGGGACTAAATGAGCGGGATTTTTCCCTCTCGGGCGTAAAGCAAGGTCTGGGAATCATTCCTAAGCCCGCCTCCACCAGCTTAAGGGAGCCACTTTTCTGCGAGTCCTATAAACTATCTTTCTCCTCTGTAGCTGCCGCAAATCCATCATTAATCCTTTCAGTTAATTTATTCCAGCGGGCTTCTCCCAAGGTTTAGCCCGGTGGCAGACTGTATGCCATTGTTACAGAGCTAAGGCTGAAATCACAGGCCAGCTGCAGGCACTGATCACCATGGCCACAGAGCACACCATGCCGTCATCCCTGGGCCTATCTGCTCCATCCCAAAATTAATTTCCACTCTGCAACATCTTTACTGCTGGATTTCTTTTCCAACAGGAGGCTGGAGGATCCAGCTCTTCTTCTAACCCACTGTAATCAGACTTTTGACCACTCACAGGGGGAATTCTCTGGGGCACTTCCCCTCAATACATCCAGAAATGTCTTTTTACATTTTTTTTCTCCAAATTTAACCATTACCGGTGAATGGACTTTGCAGGGAATGATGTGAGATGATATTAGTTAGCAATGTTCAAGACATTTCAGGGACCAGAGGCTGTGTGGAGAAATGAATGTGATTGAGTATGAAACACACATATTGAAGGGAACTGAGCTGTGGACGACGTCTAACCTGGTGACTTTAGGTAACAAAGCAGAAGGTTTTACACAGAGACTGTGCAGCTGCAGCAGGTAGCTGCCAGTCTGCGTTAACCCTGGCTGATTCACAGTTAACCAGCAGCAGCAGGTCCTGTCTATCACTGTCACCAGGCCATTCTCACAGCTCTCACCCCATCCATCGCACAATGCACATGGCCACATCGACAGGAACGTCCCACAACGGTTAAATACAGAGCCCTCATTAAGATTCACACACAGCAGCACAGGGAGAATGTCAGTATGGAGACATACAGCTTTACCTTCATTAAAAAAGACTGAATTGCATTGTAGTCAATGGTATTTCCAAATAATGGTGCAGCCAATCATTAAACACTATGAAATTCTACTCTGGACACACCCTGCATAAATCATGGCTGTGATGAACGGACTACACAGGTGAACTTTGCTTTGGAAGCCCTGGAAGGTAACTTCAGTGAGAGATCAGTAACGTGTGAGGAATACTGCATTACTGTTGAACACCAGCTCGAAGCAGTCACGCATGACCTGGGATTGCAGAGGAAAACCACAAATTAATACAACATTCTTTTTATCAGATAAATTAAAAAAAGTATCTTCAGTACAGGATGAAAAAGAGTCTAGGTTATGAAACAACAGCGCTGATCGCACAGAGAGACATGCAAATTCAGGGTCACCTGCCTATTTAAACGAGCCGTGCCTCAGAGTTCAGCACACCACGGGGCGTGCACCCCTAAGCGGGGGGCTTGGATTTTGCCATAACAGGGATCAGAAATGGAAGGAGAGGTGCAGAGATGGGGGGGGTTGAGATAAGTGTGGCGGAACGCACAGGAGCCAGTGCACTCTGAAAAGCTGTCTAACAAGGTGCTGAGCACGGGGGCCCTGGGGAACCCCTGGTCTCTTACCCCCCAAGATTAGACAGCAGCAGTGAAGCAGCACTCTGCTGCACCGCCGGGGATCACAGGGGAGAGAGAAAGGTCCCCGAAAACAAGTCAGCCCACCCGTCAGTCAAACGCTCGCTCTCTCTCCCCCCATCTCCCTCTCTCTCTCCGTCTGCGATGTCTTTCACACACCTAAACGTCTCTTTATGTCAGAACAAATTGACTGAGCCTCACATCTCCCTCGGCCTCATCACCAGCACAGGACAAGCCAGCGAAGGATGGAGAGAGAACGGAGGAGTGAGAGACAGGAAGGAATGAGTTAAAGAGAGAAGAAGGGCCAGACTGAGAGAAAGGGAAAGAGAGAGAGAGAGAGAGAGAGAGAGAGAGAGAGCAAGGGAGAGGGAAAGAAAGACAGAGGGGGAAGACTAAACTGCTTCAGCTGAGTTCACATGAAAGCACCGTGACTTGTAGTTGTGGGAGTGCGTATAGCAATGCCAGCAGCTCCTGCCCTGTTAACAGTGGCCTGACCAGCTAAGCACCCTGCTGTTTGGCAGCTCCAGGGTAACATCCTCATCTATGCTGAGAAATCTCTCCCTTTCCCTCTGTTTTTATTCAGTAAAACCACTCAGCTCCTTCATAAGGCCCGAGCTGAACACAGCAGTCCTGTGATCTCAGCTCACATCATGGTGCTGTTTTGGTCCCTGCACATCTAAAGTGCTTCTGGTGCACGTTCACAAGAAGCCCAGACAAAACTGCCTTCCCTGCCCATGTAATACCCCAAAGATTAACAAACAGGTCAAACTGCAAGTGTTTACCAACATTTTCTAGACTCGTGTTAGTAACATTCACATCTACTCAAGTCCTCAGTGTGGTAGACAGCTCACAACGTTCAAGAATAGGAACATTGAAAATCTCATTTCCACATCTGCATTATGTTAACCTCCCGGTGAATTTCTGACCCACCTGTAAAATCAGCAGTTAATCTTGCATTGTGGTGGGTCTCTCGTACTGTACTACAGTCAACGAGATCAGCTGACTGCCCTCTTTAAAACTACAGCAAAGTGGCAGTTCTCAGCAGATGAGGCGGGAGCCTCGATTTGACCTTTCTTTCCTCCAGTTTGTCTCTCCTCAAAGCCATTAGGGGGCTCATGTGTCACTCACCTTACACGGGAAGTTACTGCCCTTGAAGAATCCCCGCTGAGTCCTTAAGCAAATGTAGCCTCTGTTGCAGAGCTCTTTAAAAGGACTAGCGAGACTCCTTCTCTGGGTAGTTACACAGGTCTCATTTGCATACAATCAGGACTCTTTTCTGTTTATTGTCACATTACTGGTGCACATGCTTTATCACCCCACACACCCACAGGAGCGTCCTTCACAAACAGCACAGCCCTGCACTTCTGCAAAAAAAATATATATATGAGGAAGATCTCTAAACTCACAGATCTGAGTGTTAACTCCCTCCACTGTGCATCTGTACGCACTGGGGCTGCAGAGACCTTTCTCCCCTCCTGTCACTGGGGGGTTATTTTTAAACGCAGAGCAGGTGGGCGTTTGGAGGTGCGTGCCTAATAACACCATGCAGCCCAGGCTTACGGCAGCCCACCGCCGATCGCCGAAAGCTGACTGACCCTCAACTTAACCCTCAGCCCAAGGAAAGCCCATGTCACCCGACCCCAAGGTTCTGGGAGAGAGAATCCCAATTGCAAGTCACAATTTTGGCATTTAGCAGATGTTTTTTTACAATGTTATCCATTTATACAGCTGGATATTTACTGAAGCAATTGTGGGTTAAGTACCTTGCCCAAGGGTACAGCAGCAGTGCCAAGGCGGGAATCCGGGAACCGGCAACCTTTCAATTACGAGTCCTGCTCCTTAACCACTATGCTACACTGCCGCCCTGACTGTTAGAGAGGTCCTCTAACTGCCCCCATCAGTCAGACCTGCACTAAGGCGGCATCAGGGAGAGATGTCTGGTGTGGGAGGAATATCCCCTCAGAGCACACGGTTCCCTATGTCCTTATAGCACACGTTTACTCCTGTGTGTAGGAGCATTACGGTCGATTACCTTCCTGAGGCTGTGAATTACACTGCATGGGAAACACAAACAGACACAACACACAGGACTGTGTGCTTTTACTGCAGAGGCTGCATCGCAAATCACACTCTAAAGCAAAGAAAATTAGACATGATAATATAGAATGCATAGTGTTACAGAGGAGCTTTGGGATTGAGGGAGGTCTGGAGCTGTGTGCCTTGTTAATGATATCCAGGGGCCAGTAGCTGTGGGATAAGCCCTCACCTTCTGTGGGCTACAGACCCTCATAATCTGTCTGGAGTCTAACCTGGACACCGCAGGGAGAACATGTTACTGTACATCTCCTTTCCCAGCATGTATATGCAGCCCATACTCACATATTATTACATAAGATTATTGTCATTGGGCAGATGCTCTTATCCAGAGAAACTTACACAGTGCATCTAATAAAGTGGTCTATAAAACATCTAAAAGCCAATCCCACAAATAATATTCCTAAAAAGGTGTTATTATGTAGTAAAGACAAGATTACATTTTAAGGTGCATCTGTTAGAACTCCGGCGGAAATCTGAATCCACGACCTGCTGGCTTTCCGCATCTGTATCTGTTATTTCATGCGATTGCCCTGTAAATGGTGAGTGGGTCTGTCTTCCTGCTGGTTCTGTGTTTGCATACAATTTGCCTGCACAGACCAGCGGGATTGTTTCCCAGGTCTGAAAAACCTCCCCAATCATCTATCGAGATTACGGCGCCGAGACGAGACACTGATCTTCAGCGTCTCATTCACAGGAACCCGAGCAGAGACGCAGGCAATATCGCGGCTCCTAATTCCAGCCGCATGCTTCTGCTGCTGCCTGCAAACACTCCTGATACACTCATTACCCTAAAACATATTAAAGCAGGGAGAAAACTGTTGGTAAATTAGCTTGTGGTTACAGTGGCCGGGGGAAGGAAAACAGCATGCGCATAATCCAGGGCTCAAGTGCCGTCCCACACCGGCACCGACTGTCTGCTTACGGAATAGACGGCTTTCTGCCACATAAATATATGCCTTTTCGAGCACTGTGGAGCAATGGGGAGATCACCAGAGTAAGGTGAAATAATAGAATATTCATCCCTATAATCCATGTTCAATTTCTCTGTCTCCTCCTTCCCCCTTCAAGAATATGAGGTTTGCCTGGGTTCCTTAGTTAAATAAGTTGTCTTGCTTCTCCTCTTGGCTCTTGTTAAATACACACATAGTGTTTCTGCTCGATTGCACCTGCAATGCCAGTGTAAGCTCTTCCTCTCTTCTTTAGAATAAAATGACAGGTCGATTTGAATCAGAACCCAAAAGGAAGATGGTCAACAATCTGTGAGGGACTTATTGTGTGGCGCAGAGAATTAAAATTTAATTCACAGGAAGCAATCGGAGAAGAAGAATCACAAGAATCATGTATCTCATCTGCCACTAAAGTCCTTTTAATCAAACAGTATTGCAGGATTGCCCTCACCTCCTAGTTTCTCAATTGGAAATAAAACAAAAACTTTTAAAAAGCTTGAATTAAATGAATACATACATACATTAAATTAATTTATGCTGCTTCTATGTATATGAACTTACAGAAGTGCACATATAATTTTGAAACTCAAAATTCAATGCATTCCTTCAAAATGAAGGCTCGTGTTTTTTTTCTCCCCCTCATAGTACTGTCCTCCTAAACAAGCATACCGGTATTTCACCTCCGAAATAACAATTAAGGAAGTACAATTTTTTATTAAATACCATTTTGAAAGCAGAGAACACTGTGTAGTTTTTGGCTGGATGGTACAACAGCTGTATAACAGCAGCAAATTTGCTATTGAAAAGGTCAGTGATATTAAACACACAACTCCTCTCTATCCTGCCAAGCTGTTTCATATAATGCCACACAGGATGCACTGTTAACATGCATACACATCAAGTTCGAACGATGACAATTTGGCTTTATGTCAATGAAAATTACCTGTGTTCACTATATCGTTTTATAAAATTACTTTTATTTCACTTGCTGCGTTTCCTTTTGCTACATACAGCTTGAAAAAGCATTGCAGCCTTTTGAGAAATACTGCCAACCAACATACAGTTTACGGCATCAAATATTTGACTGGCAGACTCAGGGGCTCTCCATGTAGACGGAAGCAATTATGCCCCATCCGCAAAGTTAAACATGGGAGTCTTGCTTATTTCTGTTGTCAGAAGACCATGGAGATAGCGTTTGTCTGAAGCCCCTCTCTCTTTCTCTCACTCTCTTTCTCTGACAGCCTCTGCTTGTAGAGGAATTTCAAATCGCAAAAGAGGAAGATGCTAATGAGCCTGGAGGAAGTGTGGGAGTTCCCGTCGACTGGAAGGTTCAAACTTACGAAGTGTGTGTGTGTCTGAGCATGCGCATGAGTGTGTGTGTGTGTGTGTGTGTGTGTGTGTTTGTGCATGTGTGTGTGCATGCGTACCTGCACCCAGGTAGAGGAACCTCACTTCTTCTACGCACCCTTACGCACAAGCTACAGACACTCATTGATTGGTGATTTTTATTGATGATCAGTTTTATACGGAAACATTTTCTGCACTAGGAGTTGACATATTTGACTGAAACAAGGACAATATAATTAGATATTTAATAGTGATGGCATGCTGCTATTAACTATGAATTTTGTTATTAAATTGTGAGGTATAGCAAAAGTAGTCAAAGTAGTTGAATATGATGGACTCAATAACTAAGATGGAAGTAGTGGAAAAATTGTGTCATATTACTCACCTGAAAGTGTTTACCCCCTGATCACAGTACACAAGCCTCAATCTCCCCACGTTTACTCAGGGTGAAATTAGGGGATGTTTTCCCTCAGCGAACCTTAAATACCCCTCTCTGTATCTGCCTATCCCTACATCAGCCTCAGATTAGCAGATAAATGAGGAAACCCGGGACGACTGCGTGCTAACAGGACCTTCAAGCACACGCTGACAAATACGGATACATTTCAGGACCACTGAAGCCACCCAGGAATAATTTTGCAGATTTCATCAAGACTTCTAATTATGTTCCTGTCAAGTCCAGAATGCAGCAATCCATAACTGTGCTGTGCTTTTACACAGTGTGGCGTGCAGGAGTAATTTACACCCACAGCTAAAAAGATTGGGGGCCTTTTGTATTTAGCGTACACAGCGCTGCTGGACTAACAAGGGATTTCAAAGAGGAACGTAACAGGACAACTGTGAGGGGGATGTGTGTGTGTGTGTGTGTGTGTGTGTGTGTGTGTGTGAGAAAGAGAGAGAGAAAAAGAAAGACAAAAGAAAAAAATGAAAGAATAGGAAAATCATTTTTGCAAAGGGAAATATTTTAGAACCAACAAGGACAATTTGCATTATGCAAACTACCACTCAACAATCATCCAGTCATGGTGAAAGTTGTGAAGTAGTGCAGGCTAATTTATTTCCAGCAGGGAGGGATGCCAAAAAACAAAGAAGCAAACAAACAAAAATACATTTTGCATCTTGACCAAAAAAAAGTCTGAACAACCACTAACACTAACGGCTATCCAGGGCGATGAGTCCCTCAGTGGAGAGGGTTAGGGCAGACAGTGCTCTCAGGGGGATGGGGAGAGGCCTTGTGTGATGGGGTGTCTAATTTAGAGGCTGTGTGTGGGGTGGTGATGGTGCCTGACAGGCCAGCGCTCCTATCCTGAGTGAACGCTGGCCATCGACGGCTGCCTTTGTCTGCGGTAGCAGTGGGGGGGGGGGGGTCGGGAGAGAAAAGACAACGTGTTCAGAAGTGGTGAAGAGTCGGGGGAGAGAAGGACACAGAATAAAGGAGAGCTTTGGGTTCCTGGAGGTCTGTCTGTTCTCACCTTAATGAGATTTATGTTGATTAATGGTGTCAATTAGACTGAAAAGAAGGAAGAGGGAGTCAGACTTACTATCCATCTGACACATGGAGAGGATTATTATTGCGAGGGGGCAGTGACTGCAGATACCTGTCAATTCAGGGTGGGTTTCTTTCCCTCTCTTCATTTCCCAAATTCCTCCACATTCAGGATGATATAAATCCAATAAAAAGCAATTATGATGCTGTTACTAAGCCAAGAACACTGCTGTACACACCATGTGTGCAATGTTCTGTGATTTTCTGTCATGGTTATATTTGGATTCTGAAAACCTGATAAAGACCACCATGTTTGAGATCACAGGGTAAGAAAATTTATAATAAATATTACAAGCACAATTAAACAACATTAATCTGTATGTGGGGGAAAAAAAAATATGATTATATAAAGAGATTTAAAGATTTTGTGTAAATTGTTTAACAAATCATAAATAACAAAGAAAATAAGACAATAGCCTATATTGTTTTTTATTGTTTTTATAGATTTGTCAACATACTGTCTGGTATCATGTTAAAAAGCCTGAAAACATTCATATCTAGTCAATATTTAATAAAATTTAAGCCCTCCTGTTTCAGGTTCCACGGATTATTTGTAAATGGCCCTGACCTGCATTTAAAGTGATTCTGTTCCATTCTTCCAGTCTTTTGTTCAGTGTTTACTCCCACTAGGAAAGGCTGCTCTGAGAGCAAGCTGGCAGGGCTTGCAGACGGTGGGCTCTCCTGCACATAACCACTGACAGTAACTATCCTGCTGTAGCAGGACCCTGTTCTGAGGCTGAGAGCTAAGAGCTGAGAGATGGTAGCCAAGAGGAGTCAAAATACCCCAATCCTAATCTTGCCAAATGAAACTGGGTATGTTCATTAAAATTAGAATGTATAGTGCAATGTGATTTTAAGAGTTTTATGGTAGAGATCATACATGCCTTACTCATGCCTGGGTTCTGTTATCTTAACACTTTCCACATGATTCAGACCCCACAGAGACCTAACACAGGCAGTGAAAGAAATCAGCCTCTTACTGCGAAAAGGGTCTCTCCCAAACACGGAATACTGACCCATCCGGGATGGTTCTGTTGAACCTCCTGCTCTCCTCCTGCAACCTCCAAACGCCTGCCCCACCTCCACAAACCTGCTCCACCTCCACACGCCTGCCCCACCTGCACAAACCCGCTCCACCTCCACACACCTGCCCCACCTCCAAACACCTGCCCCACCTGCATAAACCGCCCCCACCCTCAGCACAGTCAGAGTTTGCTCTACACTACAACTGAAGGAGGAGTGAGATACCGATCACTACAAACTGTATGATGTTCTGTAAAAACCAGAAGAAGTGAAAAAAGGGAAAAAAAAGACAGAACAGTGTTATACAATTAAACTGAACAGCGACTTTAGTACCAGGCTTTTGCCTTTCACTCTAGCAAGCGCATCCGCATCATCACACCCTGTGGACCAATGGGGAGAGAGGGCGGAGTGGCAGTGGTTTTGCCTCTGTGTCATTGAGTCCTTCGTCTCTCCCCTCACAGTACAGCACTGAGGGGTAACTGCTGGGGAGGGGGGCGATGTCCGTCTTTTCGATATCCTAAATTGACCGGGAGCAAAATTTACTGCCCTGTTGCTTTTGGAGACGATTTGCAGATTTAATAAAGAAAGACAAACAGACAGAGTGGAGAGGATGCGCTGATTGGATTGGGCCATTTGTCAGAGAGAAACGCTTCCCGCGGTGGGCAGTTAGCAAGTGGGTGAGAACGGCTAGGCTAAGGGGAACGGGTGTCACTCAGGGTAAGGAGGCTACAGAGACATCAGCTGGAATCACAGCGAAAGAAAGAAACAGTGGCAAACTCCCAAGTAATACACTACACACACGTTCCCCATTTAATACAAGATAAAGGTTTGCTTAGTGTACTCCTACACCTTACACAGAGAGCACTCAGAGCACAGACACATCATGTGACCGTGTGAATAAAAGCAGTTATGTTTCAGCATGGCCACTCGCTGGGCTGAAGCCGGAGCTGTGAACAGGAAGCATATGGAGCTGTAACAGGGGACACCCACTCCTGCCTCCATCCAGGGCTGGAGTCTCTCCCCAGACTCACTCATGCACAACTAAGCCTGAGGTGGGACGCAATGAGACCATTTACAGTAATCATCTCCCTTCACACTCGCTGATGGTCTTAAAAGGTGCAGGGAGCCAACCTTCCACATGCCTGCTTTCACCGAACATCCTGGTATCACTCAGATCACTGCCGTCTGAATCCAATCCCAGTATCACTGCAATCACTGCCATCTGAACAGGAGAGCCATCCACACGGATCCAATCCCGGTATCCCTTAGATCAGTGCCATCTGAATCCAATCCCGGTATCCCTCAGATCAGTGCCATCTGAATCCAATCCCGGCATCACTCAGATCACTGCTGCCTGAATCCAATCCTGGTATCACTCAGACCACTGCCGTCTGAACAGGAGAGCCATCCACACGGATCCAGCACCTCTGCTCTCCAGTTTGAAATTATAAGTCATCATTTTTTACTTCTTACTTATTATTGTACCTAGATTACTGTGTTTATAACTCAGCATCATTTGTTTCTGATTTACTGTGTTTATCATAAAGTACACGCTGGACTGGATTGCTGAGACCATTTTTTTTTGTTTGTTTGTTTGTTAATCACATTTACTGGATGATGATGAAGAAACTCGTTAAGACTTTGTTCTAGTAAATTAGTCAGAAGGTCAGTTGGAATATAAATAAGTAAGTAAATAAACAAACAAACAAGGGCAATGAATTAGAAATGCCTATTCATAAAAGAAATAGGTAACTTTATAAATTCCCACTCAACATGACGAAAATACATATACGTCAAAATCTGATGAATATATCTCAAATTAATATAGCTGTGGGCTTGCTTAATAAAGATGTGTTCTTCCCTCTCCTTCCTGGCCCGTGAGATATGGATGAAAGGAGCCACTTATCTACATTAAGGTCAGAACTGGTGGCGGCCGGATCGCTTTCCCTGGGTTATCAGGTACAAAGTCAGTCTTACATAATCTGAGCACAGCGACTCCTATCACACTCAGATGATCCAATTAGAGGGAGGATAGTCCCTGCAAACAGGAAAGAGGCCAGGCCGCTAACAGACAGCACGGCAGGAACATCAATTTCTTAAGTGCTTTTAAAGGATTACAAATATGAGGCCTAGCTTTGGGAAAGAAACACCTAGCCAGCTATTCCATGCCACATTACTGTAATTGGGTGCCAAGATTAGTGTCATTTCTGCTGGTGGGAGGTTCCGAAGAGCGGCTTGGCCTAAACAAAACTCTCAATCTTGGACGCACATCTACATATTTATCCCTTTTTCATTTCTGTTTTTTGGTTCAGTGCTCACTTGGTTGCTTCTCGAAGGGTAGTGCCGATTGCTTTCTCTTTTTTTCCCCTCCACATTCGCAATTAATTTGTCTGGTACGGAAGCACTCTGCCGAAAAGTGGACCGTTTGTGGTTGGACCAGGGAACCCAGCTGTACCCAGACACTCCCACTAAAGCCAGGCTTTTAATCAGTGAACCTGCGCAGACAGACACAATTACCCTCCATATCCTTCACCCCGTCTGTGCCATCCGGCCAATCACGTCCGCACAATCGCACCGCGCGCCTCAAAACTCCTCAGCGGGACGAGGCACGAACCTTCACCACCACCGTACCTTACAACACACAGACTAAAGCAGGCACCGCGCTGCCATACAGAGACAAGCTCAGAGCATAATATTCCTATTTTGTTTGGTATCCACTGCATTGCTTTTCATTGTACGGAGACCTGATCAATGAACATTTCAATATTATATATAGAGATAAAGAGTTAGTTTTTAATGGTTATATATGGAGGCAAATTTGGCTATTCGTTTCTCACAACATGTATAATTTACGTTTATGTAATTCTGGATGTTTTCTGAAATACAAGCATTATTTGGTTTTAAATAAGCAACAAACAATAAAAATATATTATTTCCAGGCAAAAGTGCTGTCAATCAGCCTTACCTGAACAGTGGAAATTTCCACTTCAGATTGAGTCGTTTTCAGGAGTACTGAATGCAGTACATTCCTAGAACTGTCCAAAACAAGACAGAGTCTCTACAGTACCGATCTGCACTCTAATCTTGGCTTCTGATAACAGCCAGACGCCGGACTCCAAAGAGTGCTTTTTATCAGATATGCAGTAGGCTGTGCGTATACCACAAAAGGGAAATTGTTTCAATATTACGAAGATCGGGGTATCACTATCTGCAGGCATTTGATAATCGGAATAAATAAATATGTTGATAAGGAAGTGGCTGATATGGAGTACCCTGGAATAATGCCACAGACGATTAACATCAAATGGACAAACAGGACTAATGCTTGTCATACAGGCAAATTATCTTCAATAAACCATTTAAAGGAAATAATATTTATACCAAAGCATTTTTTTCTTCCATAGCTTTTAGCTCTGTTCTTCAATGGATCTTTTACGCACTGAACAAGATAACACAGATGTTTAAACACTGTTGTTCTGGAGCTGCTAGATTTACTCAACCAAGGCCATTGTAACTATGACAAAGGGCATGTCCTGCCTAGCATGAGTACACTGCACAGAATATGCTCAAGTTCACTTTAGCATGCAGCTAACACTAACTGGAGTTGTTCTTTTACTGCATTGAGCCTTAGCCTGAACTTAATCATGCCACAAATACTGCTGCCTTGAATTTTGTGACCAAACCACCCTAAATCACTTGATAGCAAAACGGAATCAGATTCAGTCTCAAGATAAGGAAGTTCAATATCCTGTTGACTGAAATTCCACATCAGCATAGTGTTACTTCAACAAACAATGACAAAATAACTCATTTCAGTACAGAGAAAATTCTCTTTATGAAACATGTTTTAATTAAACACAATTACTGGTTACAACAGAGATATTTGTTGAGGACAAGTAAGAAATGGAACAATAATGATAGGCAGCTAAGAAATATATGCACAGCCATCTTGGTTGAGACAGTAGAAGTGGCGTTGCTCCAGTGGCGATAGGGCTGGATAGGTCAGCCAGCTTCCCCTCTTCACACCACTCTTGGCGCCCTGTGACTCGTCAGGCACCAGTGAGCTGCTCAGATGAGTGTGGCACTTGTCCTTTAACTGGCATACACTTCACTGCTATGCACTAACTCACTAATTTACCTACTAAGTCATTGGCTAGATGGCATAATCCCATATTTAATTTAGTTTTTTTGCAAAAAAAAAAAAAAAAATCTCCAGGCCATGTTTAGCAACGTAACACTTCTTTATAACATTGTGCTGATGGGAAAATTCCAGACAATCTAGTTTATGCCGAGGATTCCAGGAACAAATTGAGGGACAGCCTGTACGTATGGGTATGCACACGTGTGTATCTGATTTCTCTGTTTAAGGGTCCAGATATTCTCAGAGCTGAAGTAAGACTAAGGCGACATGAACCTTTGAAAAGTAACCTCTAGGGAGAGCCACAAGAACCATTTTACTGC
This sequence comes from Megalops atlanticus, assembly GCA_019176425.1. Classification (NCBI taxonomy): domain Eukaryota; kingdom Metazoa; phylum Chordata; class Actinopteri; order Elopiformes; family Megalopidae; genus Megalops; species Megalops atlanticus. Next base: position 2,090,968 of record CM032887.1, on the reverse strand, counting down.
ATAAGATTTTTAACCACTGCAATTATTGACAAGAACTGTATTACTTCAGTTTTCTCTGATTGGGAGAAAAAAAAGGCCGAACCCCGGGAGACATCAGCAGCTGTCGGGTCCTTTTATAGCTGCTATGAGGTAGTTTACAGTGGGGCATTCACTGGTCTCCCAAGACCCAGTTAAGAAGCCTTTTTAAACCACCTCAAAAAGCACATTCATACATTAATCAACTCAAGCCTTGCTCCCACTCTCGGCAATACATCAATTACCGTGCTTTTTAAACAAATTCTGCATGACGATGGACACCTTATTAAGACCCAAACTAAGACCTGCGTAGTAAGTAAAAGTCTATTAATATAATGTAGCCTCTGCTATTGTCTCCGGGCGCGAGTCCGCAAACAAATTCGGTTGGCATTACAATTAATGGAGGGAGAGAGAGAGAGAGAGTGAGGAAAAAAAAACCCTTCTAACGACTTCCAGCTTGCTAATTTCACAAGCTAATAATAAAAAAGGACATTGCTATGCAAGAGCACCCCCCCTTCCCCTGCTTGCCCCCCTCACCAGAGGGCTGCTGCCATTGTTCACATGAAAGACAATTAGACCCAGGAACATCAAACCCAAAAATGACAATCTGCTAACCAGCCCTGGGTATTGCAGGCTTTCTCTCCTCCATTTTCTGGACTGATAGACAACAATCCTCCAAAGGCCCCTTTTTCCGAAAGAGAAGAAAAGCAAAGCCAGGCGAAGGGGGAATGCCCCTACTCCCTGATTTACGCATCTCTATTCAGAATTTATTAACCTGACTGGTGCCGATTGAAGCTCTGCCACTTTTATAGCCCCAAGCTTGAAATTCCCCACACGTTTGAAGAAATGCAGCAGTAATGGCACTCACGTATTTCCATATTATAAAGAGGAGAAGGAGGGAGAGGAAGGCGTGACAGAGGAGAGCTCTGTCAGGGGCACGGCGCTCAAGGTGTGTGTGTGTGTGTGTGTGTGTGTGTGTGTACGCATGCATGTATACATGTGTGTGCTGGGAGGAGCAAGGGTTAACAGACTGCAACAAGTCTAGTCAGAATCCTCTGGTGTCCTCTGGTTTCTGAGCTGGGGTTTGGTTACTGCATCTTTCCGCCGAGTGACAAAACTCAACCCGGAGCAGGCAGTGAATTTCATGCTGACGTCACGGACACAGGCCCCGGAAACAGGGGTGAGTGAAGAGTCACATCTGAGGAGCTGTTTTAAAGCTCTCCCCAGAGGGGATCAAAATGTCACTCAGTCAGACCTCCATCACCAACACTCCAAACATGTTCCCAACAAACAGGGAGGATGGGGCACCCTCTGAGGTGGGTGAAACAGCATTGTTTTAAGATGACAAAGCAATTCATTAGCAGAATGCCTTAAATGATTCACAGCTTGTCCAAAAAAAAATAATAATGATCATTGAAGATGTGTAACTGGTAAATAAAATATCCATGCTGCTAACAGCTGATGTGACAAACCATACCAAAAATCACTCCACAGTTCACTGCAGACAGACCGAGTCTAGCTTGTGCAACTTCAGAGTTAACTCTTACCTAAGAAATGTGACTGAGGGCTGAGGTTCTGGCACTGGAGGCCAGGAATAGAGCAGGTCGATAGCTCTGACTGAGAAAGTGTGCGCATTCTCCTGGGTGGAGATCATTGTGCTTCTGAGTGGCGGTGAGATATGATCCTTGGCTGCTGTGAATGGACTGGAAACTGGATGCCGATGCAGGGAGCCGCGAGCGCTAGGCTAATGCGATGAGGTAATGGAGCAAAGAATAGAAACATGGACAGAACACCATCGCATGCCCAAAAAACCTGAAAATACATCCTGTCTCAGAGTCCTGTCCTGTGCCAAGGTTCTCTGTGTTAGAAATATGAAGCACATACAAGCTATAGAGTAAGGAAGGAGCCAAACTGACCTAATACATAGTGTATTGAAAATGAAAAGGACAGAGAATTGAAGATGGGCAGCGAGGTGGAATAGGTAGTGAACTGTATTTATAACCAGAAGGTTGCAGGATCAGGTCCTGTGTGGGACACCACTTAATTAAGCTAATTAAATTGAACTGCGTCAGTTCCAACTGCATGAATGGATGACATGCCTTCTGCAGAGGAGTTACACTGGAAAACAACAAGACCAGCTTTCCTGTTTCATACCACAATTCACCTAAATTCACGTTCTGTGGCAAACAGAACAAAAAGAAAACACATTGAGAGTTCTAAAAACATCTTTCCCAATAATGAAAAAAGTTGAAAACAAAAAGTTAACAGTCAAACTGAAATCCAAAAATAATGGTGGTGTTGACCGTGGGCACAGATGGCCACGCCCACACTCTGGCCTCTGGTTGCTGATTCATGAATCCGTTTCCAGGGCTTCTCCTGCTGCCATTGGCTTTCAGACCTTGACTGGCGGGCGGGACAGAAATAAGTATTGAACAGTGCGCAGTCAATGCATATCAGGAAACAGAAGAGGCCATTAGAGGCTCAGACAATAGTGGATCCTTGTGAGGGTAACTTTAGCAGAGCCTCAGAGATACATCGACGAGAACACAATCCCCCTTTAAGTGCGGCTATGATACTGCAGCGTGCTTTCTGCAGCAGGTCCCATACCATTGAGTCAGGGTTTCTATACAGCGCCGGCTGCCAGGAGGAAACAGACAGAATTAAACACACGGTGCTTCCTTCAGGTTACAGGTTGGCTTTTTCCCCTGCCTTGCGTCCGCTTGCTGGGTCCTGTCAGTCGATTAAATGAAAATGACACAACAGCTCAGCTCCTTCATCGATGATTATGACTGACAGCCATTTGGAAAGAGCTTGCGTAAATAGTTTGAATGTGGAAAAATTAAAATCATATGAACACATTTTCAAGGTTGTAAAAGTAAACTGTACTGTGTGATGAATTGTTTTATGTCAACATTGCTAAGGATGCAAAAGCATGTCTTTTTCTTCTTTGTAAGACTGATCATCTTAAAATGATAATGAATTATATTGGTTTCACAGTGCTTTCCTATAAGATGTTATGGTTACATTTTCAACCACAGAAGAAATCACCAGGAGTCACAAAGCACGAAGTACTAGGCTGTTTTTTCTCTTTTACACTGAGACCATCTCATCCATATTTATTTTAAAGAATATCCTTAAAGAAGAATTTGAATATCAATGCCTTTAATAAAAATGTTGAAATTTGCTGTTGCCAACTGCATGTCATAGTACAGAAAAATATCGCGCTCAATACAAACTTTTTTGGTTGATAATGATGCATTTTTCCACCCTCTGTTTGCACAGGAGAACCTGGTGTACAGCTCCTCTGAAGCTGAGCTAATGCTAATCAGCTCTGAAGTGAGCAATGCGCTTGCATTAGCAGAGTCGCTAATCAATGAGAAAATCACTGAACAAACTGCATTATCATTGTTTCTTTTAAGCTGCTTGTAACCTCCTTCCAAAGCTCTCATCAGC